>VDFB02275654.1:0-68423 GCA_007258455.2 Sequoia sempervirens
AAAGGTGATTTACAAAAACAACAAAGGGGATTTTTCTCAATACATGAAAGGTCAAACCTTAGAGAATATCACACATGACATCACCACTAAGAGATGACAAGTCATGGAATAAAAGACTCGCACCTTAGGGAATAATATCCATAGCATTACCACCAAGTGGAACATAATATGCCAAGCAAGGTCATACACTTAGAGGACATCAAGCCAAATTTCACCACAAAGGAGACATTTCACATAAAGAAAGGTCACACTTTAATTGTCAATATCACACTTTCTAGGAGATATATGCTATCATCACTAAAAAGGGACCATTCTTTATATCAATAATGAGCAAGGGACTATATGTCCCCCTTAAAATGTTAGTGTACTTTATTTACTAACATTTTAAGGAGACAGAGAAGGGATCCCTTGCTAGAAGGAATGCATGTAACATAAGGCTACCTAACCCCTTGCCCCAAAGTGTAGGGACAAAGGTGAGACAAAATGGATGATGATATGTTGCTCCTTGCAAGATAAAAGATGATTGCATAAATCCAAGTTTATACCCCCATGGATAGTAGTGAGTATTTTGTGACACTACAACTACTACATGGCAAGGAGTAGCAATTAATACTATTTGTCATGATTAATTGAAGGTGTTTTTTATGTTTTCATTATTTGTGAAAGGAAATAGCCAAAACCTCTTGTTGTTTCCTACATGTTGGGCTCTATAGGGACATAAATACCTTGTTCTTTTACACCACATCCTTTTTCTTTATAGCCAAGTTATTTTAAAAGTTCATAACTTATTCCATAAATGGCTTCCATTTCTTTCAAAGAAGGTGGTTTCTCATAATAAGTTTCATCATAAGTGGATATGTAATTTGTGTTTTCCTCATTGCTGGAAGTTTTAGATTCAGATGCTTTTGATGATTCAATGAGAGATTGTGTTGATATCATTGCGGATTCTTTTTCTTTTCCTGATTTTGATTATGTACTCTCATATTCCCCCATGAATGTAGGTATAAAATCTAATGATCCCCAATCATCATCCAATAACTTTGTCACCAATGAAAGATAATTGAGATCATCATTGATTTGTAAAGGTTCCACTTTGCAGTTGGTTTCAATGTGCTTAAAGGATATGCCATTCCTATTTTAGTTTGTAAACAATTTTCAGATTCAGGATCAACTTTTATCATGTAAACCTTATTGTTGCATATGTATTTCATTAAACGATGAATCATTGAAGGCACTCCTTTCATTTCATGAATTCATGGACTACCTAAAAGAAGAGTGTATGAAATATAATAGGGCATAACGTGGATGATATTTTGCAACACAACATTACCAACTTTGATAGGTAATATTATTATACCAAGTGGTTATCTTCCCCCATTATCAAAACCATGGATAGACAAATCAACTGATTGAATTTTAGTCTTGTCCGCTCCAATTCTATCCAAAAGGTTAACACTACAAACATTAATCCTTGAACCATTATCAATAAGGGTACACCTACTCCCAATCTTGCTAATGCTAGCCAGTAACATTAAGGCATCATTTTGTTTTTGTGTTTTGAAAAGGGGTAATTCATTTTGATGAAAAACAATATCCACATTACCTAAATTCATACCCTCAATTAAGGTTGTTGCATTGTTTGGTTGAGCACTAGGAGGAATAACAACTTTTTGCAAAGAATTTTGAAGCATGCCATGTTAAACAGGTGATGTTTGAATGAAATTCCACAAGGATATCTAAGTAGGAGTATTACGAGTTTCCTCAACAAGATCAAATTCTTTACCACTATGTTGCGGAATGTTAGGTGTGGGTGGGAGATATGGTTGACACAATGGGATGGATGTTGGAGTTTTTTTTGGTTTCTTATTGTTTCTAGTGTTATATGTGTGAGCTCCAGTATGATAACTTTGTTGTTGCAACACATGATTACTAGTAAGTTGTTTTGTAAAGTTGAGGATATGGCCATGAGGTTTAGGAGGTCCAATAATTAGAGGACACAATTTTAGGCGTATGATTCTATTTTGTTTTAATCAAGATCTTTTGATTTTTCTCAAATTTATGGAGGAAAAATATCATTGACATTGGGGCATACAAAAATTTATATTTGTTTTCTAAGGACCCTTTCTTCCCTTTTTCAAGCTTAAAAATTGATTGTATACACTTTATTTTTTTCACATATTTAAGGAGGGTATATATCCATATCCAACACTTTCACACTTTTGAAATATTTGCACAATATCAATAATTTGTGGTCCCAAGTATAGAGAATCATTAGACGTGGCCACCCTTATTATCATTACCTAGCAATAGAGTACACTAGTACATGTAATCCATAGTGTGTTTATGTATCATTTGATAATAGGATACACTAGCACATGTGATTCATCACACCTTTTATATTATCCCCAATAGTAGAGAATGCTAGACCAAGAATCATATGTGTATTTTCCTAACATAGCACATTGGGATTGTGTCCTTTCATTTTCTAGCAATAGAGCATGCTAGGAAATATGTCATCCATGCCAATTACATTCCTCTTTTTTGTGTGTAGATATTTTATTTTTCTTTCATATATGTGTGGTGTGTAGTTTCCTTTAATATGTATAGTATATCTATTGGATAATATATGATTTGTTTTTTATTATATAAAGGAATAAAAAGGGTCCATACTAGACAACATAGTAAAAATAGGTCCCCACGAGGAGGCCACACTAAATATCTAAAAATAGACTAACACTAAATCAATAGCATCAAACCAAAATCATAGAGAATGGACACCAACCACAGGGAAATAGTAGCTCATATGAAGGAAAGTAGCCCAATCCCTAGAGATTGGATGTCACTTCCCGCTCTTTTGAAAGTTGATGCAACTTGTCATTAAAAGAATCAACATCACTAATAGACACACTAACAATTGCAACCACCTTCTTCTTTACTTTGGCCCTGTTCAATTTCTCCTCAAATATTTTCATACTTGAGGTAGTGCATTCCAATCACTCTTGGATTCAAATCATATATGGTTTGTTGACATACTTTATTTTGTAGGCTATATTTTTTAACACATTTGTGTTGCAAGTTTGTTTTTCCTTACATGTTTATTATGCAGGTCTTGTCTTAGGGGCATGAATTCTTCACTTGAAGATTGGTGTGTATCATTTTCATGTAGCCTCCATATATTTTATTTTCAATATTTTCTTTTTGTACTTTAGCTAGCTAATATCACATAATGACATTAGCCCATAAAGAAGGGGAAAAATTTAATGTTAAAAATTGCATACCCCACGATTTCAACACTACAAATTGTACTCATTTTAGTGTTCATTCTTGTGGCATGTTTGTAGGACTCATTTTAGTCTATCCTTAGCCTGTTTCCCTAGTATGAATATCAAATGTTTTGTTTGTTTGTGTTTCTTGTCATGAACTTTTAATGTTTTTATGTTTATTCAAATTAGTGCATAACCATTTTATTATGTTTTTAATTTTATTATTTTAAAACTAAAATACAATCATGTGGACGTATGGATAGTCACAATCATGTCTCATGATAATATAAGCATATGAACTTTATTTAATGACCATTGTAGTGATGTTTCAACTTTTATTTTGTTGTAACTATCCTTTTCTCAACTTATATTAATTTTTGAACAATATTCACTGGCCTCTTTTCCAAGAATAATGATAAATGATGATATATTTTAATATTTGGGATTCTCCTTAGCATTCCTCATGTAATTGTTAGGATAGGTGACATTATAATTTATATCCTAAGCTGATTTATGTGTCTCAATATTCTTTGTAAAGTGTTATAGGGGACATGAGGGACAAAAAAAAAATATTTTTTATTTACGAAAATTGCTATCAAAGAGGATAACACTCTTTCTATTACTTTAAAGCTCTAGATTACATATTTGAGATTTAAATTTTACAACGACCTTGTATTACATATCTAGATTTTCTACTTTCTTAGAGGATCTTAATGTCATCGGATGCTTTTGTTTTGTTGAAGGAATTTTCTTCCTCTTCACCTCTATCCAAACTTGTTCTATTTCAAGGGGTTCATTATTATTTTCCACTTTCAAATTTTCACCATCCCAAGAAATAGAAGAAACTTCAATGTTTATGTGTTGCATCTTTGTAGGGGATGGAGAAACCAGCATGAGTACCTCTTTTGATGACTTATCAGGCACAACCTCTTGAGATAGATGAGGCAAATTTGGAACCTTTTCTTGAGTCGTAGGGGAAGGAACAACAACATTCTGGGTTCCACCCCATCCCACCAAGACGGCCTGTAAGAAAGGACAGCCTTTGCCCGACCCCTACCACATTGTGCAGTAGAATGTTTAGCTGCAAAACATCTCCTGCACCTGAAGGCAATTTTTTTGTAGTCTATTGGTTGAAACCAACATGTGTTGCCAACTTTGAAAAAAAATTCTGCTGGAAGACTTTTGTAACATCCATTTGGATGCAAAGATGTGCAAAAGTTGAGTTTTCATAATTGATAGTTCCCTTTGAGATGCTATGATACTTTCCCAACCCATTGTCTATCACCTGGAAATAATCAATTTCCCAAAACTGTAGTGGAAGATAAGGTAAACAAACCCACAAAAAAGTAGTAGAAAAAGTATATGTACGCGGGTTGAACAAAGGGAACCAAGGTTTTCTTACATAAGAAATCACCTTAGTAGAACCAAGGCCCAGTGTTAAGAATCATTTCTTTATCTTTTATAGACTCAAATTCTAGAAGAAAAATTCCTTTTGCACAAGGATAGATACTAATTTCTTCCTCCAAAAAATATTTCCAATATAAACTTATCCAAGAATGAAGATCATTTAACTTTGGCCATACCTTCACAAATCTACAAACAAGGGTGTGGGCTTGCAAATAGAGTTATTTATCACCAACGCCACTATCCAAACAAATCTCTAGGGCATTCGATGAAAGACAAACTAAGAATGGAGGGTTTTGATTTGCTCCACTATGAGGAGAGGGAAAATTGGAAAGCATGACAGAAGATCTCGCATACTTTTCACCAGCCTCTAAACAACCACCAGATGGGTCAGAGGCCAATCCCAGCGTAGCCTTGTAATTTGGTTGCAACTCCTTCCTTCTAGTTTTTCCCATTTTTCCAAGGATTCAAGACCCTAAAACCCTCACAAAATCCAACCCTGGCAATGAGTCCTTAGCATCACCTTGCTGTGTCGATTCAAAGGTAAAAGGGAGGGAAAAATCAAGAGAATCAAAAGTTAAAACCTCGACAACATTTGCAGTGTGGAAAGTGGCAATTGCAGAGTGCGACATCGTTCCCCCATCAATTTTATTTTATTATTGTTTATGAGGAACAAAATATTGATTATTTATTTTCCTATGACAAATTATAATTTCATTCAAAGAGGTGGACCCATTATGATGACAAAAATAATTTTGGGAGGATATTCCTCTTTGGCATCCAACTTTGTGAGTGCGGACCACTTTGGTGTGCACGTCCTTGCATGTTATTTGCATGTTTTGCATCCTCTTGCATAATTGGGGGCCCTAGTTTGCATGTTGGTGTATGCTCTTGCATGAAGCCGTTGGAGTCATTGGAGAGTTATGGAGCACTTGGTATTGACCAATTTTGATTGGTTGTGGGTTATGCGCCCATGTGAAGACCATGTGATTATTTAATATTGTATGACATTTTTATGAGCTATCCACTAAGGGGGATGTGGGTTTTTTCAGGTGGTTTTGCTTGTTATTTTGGGATGCCATTTATGGTATTCTCTCCCACAAACTTCTATATATTGGAGCCTTGAGATGGTGGTTTGTAGAGTTTGTTTGTAGGTTGTCAGAGCGACAAAGTGCTATCAATTTTTAGAGAGGATTGTTGTATTGATGTACTTATTTAAGGATGAATGCAAATAGTGTATCTCTTTACATGTGGAGTTTTTTCTTGCAAGGGTTTCTCCATGTATATATCTTGTGTCACTTGTGCTTGGAAAATTGTGGTATTGTTGATTTTTCTTTCATTGTTGAATTTTTAATCACATAATCTCTTTATGGTAATCTTGGATGCTTAATTTGAGATTTGTAAACCACTTTATTAAGTTATAATGCTACAAGTTTTCACCTTGAATTTCTAACATTTGGTATCAGAGCTAATGGTTTTGTTAAGAGAGGGACACCTTTCTTTTGAGTGTTGATGGTTTTTTGGTTGAAGTGGGAGCTTGTGCATTGTGGATTTTACATATTTGTGAAGAAGATTGAAAACCATGGCCTCTACCTCTCATCTAGATATTGATAAGTTCAATGGCACTGGTTACAAGATGTGGTAGTTAAAGATGGAAGATCTCCTTGAGAGAGATCAGTGGTTAGAAATTTTAAGTAAAAATAAACTAGAATCAACATCTGATAAAGATTGGAAGAAAATGGACAAGAAGGCATGAGGAACCATTTGGTTGTGTCTTACATATTTTGTCCTCCTGGATGTTTCAAAATAATCTACCGCATTCAAGTTTTGGTGGAGAATTTGTGAAATCTACCAAACTAAAAGTCTAACTAATAAGTTGTATCTCAAAAGACGTTTGTATTATTTGAAAATGAAGGATGGTGATTCTATTGTATAATATTTAAATGATTTTAATATGATTATAATTTAGCTTGCATTTGTAGATGTCAAGATAGAAGAAGATAAATATATTTTGTTGCTTTGTTCTTTACCCGAATCTTAGGAAAATCTGATTGTTTCCATAATTGGTGGTGGTATATAACTAAAGATGGATAGTCTCATTATAATACTTCTTTTGGAAAAGATGAGGAGAAATTCCATGAATGCAGGCTCCCAAGATGCCTTGCATGTGTGAGGAAGGTCCAAAGAAAAAGGAGGTCCTAAAGGGGACAAAAAGAGAGACAAGTCTAAAGAACATTCTAAAACCCCTAGGAAGAGTAGAGTAAAGTGTTGGAATTGTGTTAAGAGAGGACATGTGAAGGAGTGTATAAACAAGAAAAAGAGTTTGGATAATTCCACGAAAAAGTCCTTAGAAGATGGTAATTTTGATGCCTTGTTTATTTTTTCTAACACTATTAGTGATGTTGTTTGGCTTATTGATTTAGGTTGCTCCTACCATATGATTCCTCACAAGGAGTGGTTCACTTCATATTCAACTTATGATGGGGGAGAATTTTTCCTTGGTGAAGACAACATAAAGAATTTTTTTGGTAAGGGAAAGGTAAAGTTGTGTTTCAATGATGGAACAGTTAAAACCCTTGATCATGTTTTACATATCCTAGGACTGGCACTAAAAATGCATGTATGTTGTGGCACCATAGTTTGGGTCACATAAGTGAAAAGGGTCTTAAGACCATTTTGAATAAAAAGTTGGTTGACATTATTTTTTATTAATTTGTTGGAAAAAATGATTTTTTTGAGTATTGTGTGTTTGGTAAACATAATAGATCTCCATTTAAAGATAAGAAATTATTAGAGATCATTCATTCAGATGTGTTTGGACTAGTGGATGTGGAATCTTTTGGAAAATCTCATTATTATGTTATTTTCATTGATGAAGTGTCAAGATACACCCAAATTTATTTTATGCATGCAAAATATGAGGTTTTCAGTAAGTTTAAAAAATTTAAAGCCTTAGTTGTGAAGCAAATGAATTATAAGACAAGGGTGTTGAGATATGAAAATGGGGTTGAATATTGTTCTAGGGAATTTGATGAATTTTGTAAGCATGTTGATATTGTTTGAAGAAACACTAAACCATATACACCTCAAAAAAATGGGGTAGCAAAAAGAATGAACTAAACCTTAATGGAAAGAGCTAGGATCATGTTGAGTGGTGCTAAGCTTGATAGATGATTTTGGGCAGAAATTATAAGTATTGCATGTTATTTGGTTAATAGATATCATTGTTCAGCTCTTGTTGATAATACTCCTTATGAAGTGTGGATAGATGAAATATTTTTGTTTCACATTTAAGGGTCTTTGGTTGCGAGGATTTTGTTCATGTTCCTCAAGAGAAGTGTTCTAAGTTGGATCTAAAAGCACAAAAACGCATCTTTTTTGGTTACAACAAAAATGTAAAAGGTTATAAGCTTTGGAATCCACTAACTCATAAAATGGTTTTCTCTAGAGATATGGTTTTTAGGGAGTTTAAAGCTTACTCGGGTGAATAAAAACCAAAGGAGAAAGATAAGACAAAAATAGTGCACTTCGAGACAAATATTGAGAAGCAGGAAGATGAACATGTGGAAGAACAGCCAAATGGATTACAGGATGAAGAAGAAGAAGAGGGTTTAGAGAGTTCAAATGATGTGCAAGATGAGCATGTAGAAGAAGAAGAGCAACAAGAACCCCTTACTCCTACCTTGAGAAGATCCCCAAGACAATAGAATCCAGTTGATAGGCATAGCCCATCCAATTTTTATTGTGTTTTTTCTTTTTTGAGTGTTGATGATGAACCTATATCCTACAGGGAGGCTCTTTCTTTAGAAGAAAATGAGTTTTGGATGCAGGCCATGCAGGAGGATATGATGACTTTGGATAGTTGTGATACCTGGGATCTTTTGAGTTTTCCCAAAGTAAGGAAGCCCATTGGATGCAAGAGTATATAAAAATAATTTTGGAGTAGATGGTTGGTTAGAGTGGTGCAAGGCTAGATTGGTGGCCAAGGGCTACTCCCAGAGAGAGGGAGTTGATTTCGGTGAAATTTTCTCTCTTGTTGCTAAGTTAACTTCTATTATATTCTTATTATCTATTGCCACTACTTATGATTTTGAAATAGAGAAAATGGATGTTAAAACTACTTTCTTGCATGGGGATTTTGAGGAAGATATTTCTATGTGACAGCTTGATGATTTTGTTGTAAAAGGAAAAGAACACTTGATTTGCAAGTTAAAGAGATGTTTATATGGTTTGAAACAATCACCCAGGATGTGGTACCAAAATTTTGATGCCTTTGCATTGAAGTTGGGTTTTGTTATAAGTGAGGAGGATCATTGTGTTTATATTAAGGTTATTGATGATCAAAGTCTAATCATTGTCTTGTATGTTGATGACATGTTGTTCATGGGTAACAACAAGGTGATGATTAGGGAGCTTAAGACTCAGATTTCTGGAACATTTGATATGAAGGATTTGGGGGATACAAAATATATTCTTGGGATGGAGATCAATAGAGATCGAGTTCATAGAAATCTTTGGTTAAGTCAGAGTAAGTATGTTGATACCATCTTGCAAAGATTTAATATGTATGACAGTAAACTAGTAAATATTCCATTTTCTGTTGGTACTAAGTTGAGTTTAGAAATGTGTCCTAATTTTGATGATGATATTGAAGAGATGTTTAGCGTTCCTTATGCTAGTGTCGTTGGTAGTTTGTTGTATGCAATAGTTTGCACTAGACTAGATATATCCCAAGCAGTGGAAGTTTTCAGTAGGTTTATGTCTAACCTTGGTAGAGAGTATTGTAATTTTTTTAAGAGGGTGTTTAGATATTTGTGTGGTACTTCATATTACAATTTGGATTATCATGGTACTGATGATATGGATAAGTCATTGGACATACAAGGTTTTGTTGATACAGATTGTGCATGTGACTTGGATAGCCAAAGGTCCACTAGTGGCTATGCTTTTACTTTGTTTGGACGTGCAGTGATTTGGATGAGTAAGAGGTAGCCTATAGTTGTATTTTCCACTACTCAAGTAGAGTATATGGCTACTACACATGCCTCTAAGGACGCGGTTTGGTTACAGAAACTTGGTAATGGTATTGGTTTTGATTGCAAGACAATGAGGATTAGATGTGACAATCAGAGTGCCAGATGTTTAGCCAAAAATCCTATGTATCATGCTTGTACTAAGCATGTTGATGTTCATTATCACTTTGTACGAGAAATGGTTGAGAATGGTAATGTGTTGCTTGAGAAGGTTGATACTTTGGATAATGTTACAAATTCTCTCATGAAGCTAGTGACCACAAAAAAGTTCTCTTGGTGCAGGAAGGCCATGGGCCTTCATCACTGTACTTTATTATATTTTATTTGTATCTCATGGATGTAATTGCAATGTATAATGTCAAGTGGGAGAATGTTAGGATATGTGACATTATAATTGCTATCCTAAGTTGATTTATGTGTCTCCACATTCTTCGAAAAGTGTTCTAAGGGACATGAGGGATAAAATATTTATTATTTATTTTCCTATGAAAAATTTTAATTGCATTCAAAGAGGTGGACCCATTACGATGACGGTTAAAGAGAATTTTGGGAGGATATTCCTCAAGTGGGCATCCAAATTTGTGAGTGGGGACCACTTTGGTGTGCACTTCATTGCATGTTTTGCATGATCTTGCATATTTGGGTGCCCAGGTTTGCATGTTGTTGCATGCTCTTGCATGAAGCTGTCAAAATCATTAGAGAGTTATGGAGCACTTAGTATTGACCACTTCTAATTGGTTGTGGGTTAGGCGCCCATGTGAAGGCCATGTGATTATTCAATATTTTATGCCATGTTTCTGAGCTATCCACTAAGGGGGTATGGGTTTTTTCAGGTGGTTTTGCTTGTTGTTTTGGAATAACATTTGTGGTATTCTCTCCCAAAAACCTCTATATATTGGAGCCTTGAGATGGTGGTTTGTAGAGTTTTGCAAGTTGTCAGAGCAACGAAGTGTTGTCAATTTTCAAAGAGGATTGTTGTATTGATGTACTTCTTTGAGGATGAATATAAAAAGTGTATCTCTTTGGGTGTGGAATTTTTTCTAGCAAGGGTTTCTCCACATATATCTTGTGCCACTTGTGTTTGGAAACTTGTGGTATTTCTAATTTTTATTTCATTTTTGAATTGTTAATTGTTAATGTTATTGCAGCTTTGGGCTTCATACTTCCTTATTTATTTGTGATTATCTAATGGCAACATATCTCTAAGATGGCTGACCTCCTTTGTAATCATATTTATTATTATTTGTAATTTTCTTGGTGGCCGACTCAGCATTTATTTGTAATTATATTTTCTCTTTTGATGGCCGACCTAGTTCTTGTAGAGGTGCAACCTCTCTATCAATATGTATATATAGAAGGTCATTTCACTCCATTTTATCATCAAGAAAGTTTGATTATTCCTTCTCTCAAGTGTGATTTCTATCAAGAGTAGATCCTTCCTTCTAGTGCGAATTTCTTTGAAGGCAAATTGTGAATCTTTACAAGTGCAGATTTGTGTACAAGGAAGGGCAAATTGTTATCTGTTGTTACAGCCATTGTTGGTGTTGAATATTGGCCTTGTGTGTGGCCACATTGTAAATTGTATTGTTGCCATTACATGTATATAAGAGATATATATTTGTTGGGTTTTTCTCCCTCAAGAGGAGGATTTTCCCAGGGTATCTGATGTGTTATTGTGTCTGATTTTTAACTCTATATATGTAGGTTAGGAGAACACACTCAAATCTGATATATCCTTTATTTGACTACCCATGGAGGTCAAAAGACCAAAATAGGGGCTTGACCATTTTGGTAAGCTTTCTAACTGCAACTTCCCTTCTTTTTGTTTCATCTACATGAGTTTTGGTAATTTTTTCATTTGAAGGTTTCAAATTCTTAAATCCTTCCATTTAATTATTTAATCTATATTAATATTATTGGGATCGTTTAACTATTACTCTATAGTTTTTTGGTCATTTCCCATATCTAGTCAATGTATTTTTGATATTTTTGTATGCAAGATTATAGATTTAAATATGTTTATATTTTTGTTGGATTTAAATGATAGCATGAGCCTATGAACTAAAACATGGTTGTGTCAAGGTCTAGTAAGTGTGATTTAGTATCAATTAAATTTTTGGTTTGTTCTTGTCATTTCTATTCTAAAATCACATTTTACTAGTAACATGCACTATTATATTTTATTAGTAATTAATTTACCAAATTTCATGCTCCTTTTAGTCATTATTTTTCCTTATTTTTATAAACAAAAATACAAAAATAATACTAGCTTTCAATTTCATTTGTTTTAATTAGGTTTGACTATTAGTCTAGCTAGAACATTAGCGTGGTGTATAGTTAATCTATTTTGACATTCTAAGTAGTTTAATTTATAGATTTTTTAAAATTTCCATTAGATTCATTCTTATTGGCATGAAAAATCCATGCCACTTCCATTAGATTTAAAATTACTAAGGATGGCCAAATGGAGGCCAATGGTGAAAACTCGAAAGCGCACCAAAGATTGGCAACATAAAGAACACAATCCAACCAAGATATAAGAAGATAATATTCATCAAAAGATATGTGAAAAATAAACAACCAACTTGTGAAAAGTACAAAGAGGCATATTAATAAAGAGTGACATGTCCCTAGACTTAATCATGTGCATACATGAAAGACATATATGATATATAGAATGTAAGATAGGAGAAAATAGTAGTATATGAGATACAAAAGAAAAGGAAATACATGTAAGAGAAAGAGAGAAAAATATGAGCCATGACATGTAATTCAAAAAGACCTTGTATAATAATGAAGATACATTGATGATTGTGTTATGTGTAAGAGATAAATGTAGAAATATTTATATTTTAATTGATTTGTTTTCTACTCCACCACACTACTTAATTCACCACACAAGTTCTAATCCTTCTTTTATCCTCCATACCAATGTATAAATACAACTTTAAAGAGCATAAGCACATAATTCTAATATGTTCTCCCTATTTGGCCAATATTTTGGTTTCATTGTCAAGACTATGGTGATTGGTAAGGGAAGATTAGATCTTATAACAAAAGTATTTATAGTAATAAAGGTTTCAATAGTAAAATATTATAAATAGAAAGGAGACAACTTTGATGTTTTGTGATAAGATACATTAGGTCTTATCCTATGAGAGGGTTAGGCTTCTAGGGGATGATGAGTGGAAGGGGAATTCTAAAAGGGATCCCAAAGTGATGTGCTTTCTAATTCAAATTCTAAAATGAGAAATTAGGGATTAATACAAGGATTAATGAAATTCCAAATTAAAAACGCCCATGATAAAAGGAGATAACAAGAGATCAAGATAAATTGTGGAAGAGATCAAGATGGCTATGGAAATTAACATGGAAGAAAAGAGATTGAAACAATTCCAATAGAGACATAAAATATATTGCAAGAGAATGGAGAAAGTTAGGGAAGATGAATTGAAGAACACCAAGAAGGTTAATATGGAGAATTATCTGAATTATGAGAATGCTAATAATTTTAAGAATTTTTAAAATATTATGACTGTGGAGAGTGTTGATACTATACCAGTAGAGGGATAGATAAATATTGCACCACTAATTAACAATGACACCCTTGAGAAATTAAATACCCATATTAGCCCCACAATTAGAGGAATTTGTCTCCTAATCAAGAGAGATTGCTAAATTCTTAGTTTGCAAATGATACAACTTTATTTGTTGGCTTTGAAAAAGATAATTTTTATAATATGATTAAGAGACTAAATATTTTTTGTGATGCTTTTAGGGCTAGAACCTTATATCATAAGTCTAAAATTTTAACCCGGTACCATACCCCTATGGATTGGCTTGTTGGGGAAAAATGGAAATGGGGAGGGTCAAATAAGATTATTAAATATTTGGGCATTCCATTCTTTATTAAAACCTCCTTGAAGGATGTGTGGGAATGGTTATTCTTAAAGGTGGAAAAGAAAATCTTAAAATGGAAATTCCAAGTGCTATCACTTGCAAGGAGACTTCAAGTTACTCAAAAAATTAGCTTCCTACACAATTTGTTACTCTTTAGGCTGGCTATTTGGTAGTGAATAGTTTGATAAGCTTCAAAGGGATCTTAGAGACTTTATGTGATAAGATAGGAAAGGTAATAAGAAAAGACACACCATGAACTAGAAGTGGTGTTGTTTCCCAAAGATAAAAGAGGGAATTGATCTAAAAGACTTGAAAATTCAAGGTATTGTATTGGTGGTCAATGGGTTTTAAAAATCCATTAATAGCCCTAAATCATGGAAGATTTTGTTTAGGAATAATATTTCTTTCTCAAATCTACAAAAAGGAAGAGAATTGTCTACACTTCATAGTCATGGCCTAATATTTGGAAAGTTTTTTGTTATACCCTTTGGGTCCAATGTGTTCCATAGCATTTGGAAAGCTTGGGAGTCCATGAAAAAATTGTACAAAACACTGAGGTTGTTACAGTTAAGAGTTGAGTTGGTCGTTATTCTTAAAAGACCGAACTGTCGGGTATCCACTACCATTCTAGATTAAGGATCCATGGGAGGTTGTTAAACCATGTCATGAATCATGTGGTCAGTGTTGATTGAGGGTTGGAAGCCTCGAGCTTCCAATAATACCCCCAACATGACCATGAGATTCAAACCCGTAACCCCCGCTCTGATATCACTTGTTGGGAGTTGAGTTGGCCGATATTCCCAAAAGGTCAACCTTTCAGGAATTTCTACCATCCCAGATTAAGGATCCATGGGAGGCTATTAAACCATGTCATGAATCATGTGGTTAGTGTTGACTGAGGGGTTGAAGCATCGAGCTTCCAATAGTTTGTAAGAATGAAAGTAAGTTCACATCATTCAAATTTGTTTCATGGAACTTAGACTAGAACAATAAGTTGTTGGCTCTTACCTAGGGCTATTCTACCAAAGCTTGGGATTTTAAAGGAATTTCTTGTTTCAAAGGTATTTTTGTTAATGGAAAGCTTAAGAGCTAGAAAAGTTTGAAAAATGAATTCAAATTTTTTGATAAAAAAATAACTTATACTGCTATGCAAAAAGCTTTGTATGGTGTTAAATTTCTTGTGTCCCTCTCAATGAATTCTAACATATTGATGAAATTTCACCGGCTAGATGACACTATTTCTTATCAAATGACTACAAAAAATATTTACTACATAATTATTGACTTGAAGGAAATACATGATTGTCATAATAGGAACTAGAACCTAGATTGGTCTTAAAGTAAATGGTCTCATGTTTTAAAGTCGATTTGGTCGGGTAAAACTAAACCTAAGAAAACCTATTTTGGATGGTTCCTTGTTTTAAAAAAGTTACTAGTTAATGTTGAGTTGAGTTATCTGGAACGAGTGTTCGTCCTAGAGTTTGTCAATTGTGTAATCAATTAGAAATATTTGAGCATCTTTTATTTACTTGTCAACATGCCTTGTATTTGTGGTCTTCTTTCCTTGGAAGCAAGCTGGGCTAGGAATATAAAGAGGGATTTAATTGTTTTTTAAGTATTATTTGGTTATGCGAATTCTTTTTTTGTTCCTCTTAATGAATTTTGGATTGTTTTAGATAATGAAGTTTTGTGGAAAATTTAGAAAAGGAATGAAGAGATGTTTCAAGGCATAAGGAGAGGAATTATTGAGATTCAATGTGAGCTCATGAGAAATATCATTTTGCATTTTTTCATGGTTCTAAAAATTACAAAAGATAGGTTCTTCATCCTACTATAAGAAGTTCGTACAATTGTATACAAGGAGGAGATAAAAATGCTAACTTTTTGCCCCAAGAAAGAAAATATTTGAACAATGAAGAGTTGAACAAATCAAGGAAGTATATGCATGATTATAATATCCCCAAACCAATCAAAAAGAGAAAAACATAGGCTATAGTTAAGAACAGTTTTGAGCTAGTGGTTACAAACTTGGATTTTGAAGATGAAGTTGAGTCATTGATTCAATCTTATGGCTATGATAAAATGGACTATAGTAGCAACAAGCATTGTTTCTGGGAATAATATTTTTTTATTATACATTTATTTTTTATTTATAATTATTTATAGATGATGTAACACTTATGAATCTAGTGGTTGGTTGTAGCCAATTTGATAATGTATTATATTTTGACTAGAGTAGAGGCTCCTATATTGTATGATCTCCTCTTTGTTAACAATTTTTGACATAAAAAAATAAAATAAATAAATAAACAAATACCCATATCAACAAAACAAATGGATATGTGATCTAATTAGCAAAGTGGATGGAGTATGATAAATTTAATTTCATTGAAGGGAGGGATTGGGAGTTGTAGTGCTCAACCAGGGCATGAGAGCAAGGGTGCTCTACCATTTGATATTTTGACTCAACAACCATGCTCTAAACTAGATATGTAAAATATGTTCGGATTAGGGTGTCTCAACCTTAGAGTCCTAGCACTTAATTATTATTATGTGATGTAATTATTTATTTTATAATGTTAACATGCCTACCGAAATTTTTGTCACATTGTGGGACCTGTCAATGATGTGGCATCCGAAATGGAAAGTGACATGTGAAATTTGTACGTTAAATTAGTAGAGGTAGGTGTCCACTTTGGAGGACCTAGATTTGTGCCTAAATTGGTGGCATTTGTCATAAGTTACTATGTAATAGGCTAAGACAACTTGCTATGTTAGGTTATGATAGATTATGATGGTAGAAGAGTCATGAATGATAGATTTCCAGTTAACTATGACAGGTGGGACCCATGTGATGAGGGTTACTACACATGCAAGGTATTTGCATGCATGTAGGCTCATTGCATGTGTAGTGGTGGCTAACTTTATGGGATAGGTATTGATTTTGGAAGATTTCATAATTTATGAGTTTTGATTATGACAACATGTCATAATGAACTCATGTTCACACCTTAGATGTGGCATATCCTTTTGGAAAATTTTTGGTGCCTTGTTTCATGTTGATGCATTATAAATACTTAAAAATTTAGTTCATTTTGAAAGTGACAAGTTGACGAAATATTACATGTTGTTATGCTATCGAAATTATTCTAGATTTATGTTGTAGTGTGAAGACTCTTGAGATTGTATTGTAACTAATATTGTTGTTGATAATACAAGTTGAGCCATGTGATTTGGAGTGTGGGTTTTTTCCCGAAAGGGTTTTCCCACATAAACATTGTTATGGTTTGCCTTGTTATTTATGTTGTTTAAATTTTGTATGTGCATATTTCTAAATTTATAACTATTAGAGGTGTTAAAATAAATTTTTGTAACTCTCCCCTACTTATATTAGTGTAGGAAGTTGCTTCCACTTACCCAACTTCCTTTCAGTTGGTATTAGAGCTTGGTAAGCTTTGATTCTTTTGTTAGGTTTGAAGGGTTTTTTGAGTTGATCATTTTTTTAGTGGGAGTTTTGTATAAGTGTGTTTCATGACCTTGTTGCAGGAAAAAGATGGCAAGCACATCTAAAAGAATTGAAATGGATAATTTTAAAGGAAAAAACTTTGAACTTTGGAAGTTAAAAATGGAGGATATGCTCATCGACAAAGATCTATGGGTTGCAATATCTGGAACTAAACTAGCTACAACATCCCATAATGATTTGGATCTTATGGATAGGAAATACTAGGGTTTGATCAGACTATTTGGTTGTTTTTATCCTCTTGAATGTCCATGAAGAGAAAATTGCAAAATCCCTTTGGAAGAAACTTGGAGGCGTTTATCAAGCTAAATCCCTAGTAAACAAATTGTTCCTAAGAAAGAATTTGTATTCTCTGAATATGGAAGATGGAAGATTTGTGGTAGATCACCTGAATGCATTCAACATGTTTATAGATCATCTAGGGTATATTGGAGATAAGATTGAAGAATAGGATCATTACATGCTCTTGTTATGTTCATTGTCAGACTCATGGGACCACCTAGTAATGGCTATTGGAAGTACAACAACCAGTTTTAAGATGGATGAGGTGGTTTCTTCATTGTTATTTGAAGAGATGTGGAGAAAGTCTTTTGAGATGGATAAGAAGGCCCTTATTGTTCATGGTAGATCTAAGTCAAAATCTCCAGGGAGATCTAAGTCTCCTGGCATATTCAAGGTGAAGTTTTAGAACTATGGAAAAACTAGTCACTTTAGAAAAGAGTGCAAGGAAGAGAAGAAGAAGAAAGGTAAAAATAATTTCTCATATTTTGACTCTAATAAATCCTCTTAGGATGATGTAGATGCATTTTTCGTAGGCTTGGAAACTCATGCATCAGAAGATGTGTGGTTGATATACTTAGGTGATTCCTTCCACATGACCTCTCACAGAGGATGGTTCTCAAAGTATTAAGAGTACGATGGTGGTAAGGTGTATCTAGGTGATGAATCTCACCTGAAGATCGTTGGCCATGGAAGAGTCAAAATTAGATTCCCTGATGGAAGAGTGAAGGGGATTGATGGTGTCTTGCATATCTTGGGTTTGACATGAAACATACTTTTTTTGAGTAAACTCAATGATTCAGGAGTGCAAGTTATTTTCTTAAGTGGAGGATGTAAGATGATAAGAGGATCTATGGTGTTGGCTAAGGGTATTTGGATTGAAACCTTGTACAAGTTGGATGCATACATGGTTCGATGCAATATTTATTTTGATACACAAAAGAACAGACCTTTGGATTCTTCATCCTCACCATTAGATCATGCAGAGAAGAAGTTTGTTGCAGCTACATCTAGTGGTCATGTATTTTGGGTACCTAAAGGTGCTCATTCCATGGAAATGAAGCATCTTGTGGTGAAGACAATGTTATGGCACCAATTACTTGTCATATCGGTGAGAAGGTTCCTAGAGCCCTAAAAAATAAGATCCTTGTTGAAGGCCTTGATGATTGTAATCTTGAGTTTGAATTTTGCAAACAATATGTTTATGGAAAAGAACACTGTGTTTCTTTTTACTCTAGTTCTCATAAGTCTTTTGGTGTTTTGGACTATGTTTGTGCAGATGTGTTTGGTCCTGTGAATATTCCTTCGTTGTCAAAATCTATATATTTTGTTTCTTTCATAGATGATTATAGTGGAAGGACTTTCATTTATTTCCTTAGGAGTAAATATGAAGTCTTTAGTCAATTTAAGGAGTTTAAAGGCAATCAAACTAGTAGAAATATTAAATGTTTTAGAACTGATAATAGTGATGATTTTTGTTCGGCGGAGTTTGGAAAGTTCTATGAAGAGCACAGGATTGAGAGACATAAGAAAACTCAATACACCCCATAGCAAAATGGAGTCTTAGAGAGGATGAATAAGATGTTGATGGAGATGGCTTAGAGTATGCTAAGTGGTGTTGGCCTTGAGAAAAAAATTTGGGCTAAAGTGGTAGCCACTACTTGTTATTTAATCAATAGATCTCATACATCGGTGCTTGTTGAAAAGACACCCATAGAGGCATGGTCTAGTAAAATCCTTCATTGAGACGTCTCAGAGTATTTGGTTGTGAATCTTATGCTCATGTTTTGATTGAAAAGAGGTCTAAATAGGAGAACAAGGTAGTCAAGTGTATCTTTATTAAATATGGTGTCAGTGTGAAGGGGTACAAGCTTTGGGATCTAGAGGCCTAGAAGGTTCTCTATAGAAGAAGTGTAATTTCAGAGAGATGAAACCTTCCACTATTGATCTAGAGGCAGAGAAAGAGGATAAATAGAAGAAGGAGGTAGTTCAAATTCCACCTACTCCGATGAAAGGTGAACTACACACTCCTATATGACCTGATGATGAGGAGAACTCAAGCAAATCTAAAAGTTATAAATAAAAAGAAGGACGTCAACCCCAACAATTGAGGAGGTCTACTTGTGTTAGGCGGCAATTGGAAAGGTTTAGTTATTCATTATTGGATTCTAGTTATAATTTTTTCTTTGATTTCTAATACTAATGAGCCTGGGACTATTTAAAGAGGCTATGGGTATGAGCGATGCAGATTCCTAGATGAAATCCATGGATGAGGAGATGGTTGCTTTGAAGAAAAACAAGACTTGGGATCTAGTACCTTTGTCTGTTAAATGAAAACCTGTTGGTTGTAAATGGGTGTTCAAGAAGAAGTGTGGTCCTAATGGTGATGTTGAGAAGCATAAGGCACAATTGGTTGCTAAGGGGTACTCTCAAGTAGAGTTAATTGACTATGGTGAGATATTCTCTCCTAATGTGAAGCTGACATCTATCTAGTTCTTGTTATCACTTACAACAACATATGATTTAGAAGTGGAACAAATGGATGTGAAGACAACATTCCTTTGTAGTGACTTGGAGGAAAATATTTACATGTCACAGCTAGAGCATTTTGTTGTCAAAGGTAAATAAAATCTGGTTTGCAAATTGAATAAGTCTTTATATGGTTTGAAACAGTCTCTTAGAATGTGGTACCAGAAGTTCGATACCTATGTGTTATTATTGGGATTTATGAGATCTAAATCTAACCATTATGTGTATTATAAATCTAAAAATGGTTGTATTCTCATTATTGTTTTATATGTAGATGATATGTTATTTATTGAGAATGATAAAAATATGATTTCAGATTTAAAGTCTTAGTTTTCTGCACAGTTTGAGATGAAAGATTTAGGTGCAACTAGGCATATTTTGGGGATAGAGATCAGAAGATACATAGCTAACAGAAAGCTTTGGTTAAGCCAGAGAAAGTATGTGAACTCAATGTTGGAGAGATTTAACATGAAAAATTGTGGATAGTTAGTTGTTCCTCTGATGCAAGGAAAAATATTTTTATGAATGATTGTCCAAAGTCTCCTACTGATATGAAGGACATGACCAGAGTACTATATATGATTATTGTTGGCAGTTTGATGTATGCTATAGTTTGTACGAGACTTGACATTTCCCAAGTAATGGGAGTCCTTAGTCGATTTATGGTTAATCTTGGATGGGTACATTGGGATGTAGTTAAGGGAGTGTTCAAGTACTTGTAAGGTAATTTCAAGTATGCCTTGTGTTTTCATGGTTATCCTACTGGACCTCAGCACTCAATGAGAATTTTTGGATATTTGGATTCAAATTGGGCAGGTGACATTGATAGTAGAAGATCCACCAGTGGTTGTGTGTTTATGATGTTTGGTGGTGCTATTAGTTGGATGAGTAAGTAATAGGTTGTAATCACTTTATCCATGATAGAATTAGAGTACATGACAGCTACACATGCTTGTAAGGAATCCATTTGGCTTAAGAGATTGTGTTATGATATTGGTTTAGATGCAGGACAAATTACTATTTGTTGTGACAATTAGAGTGCCATTTATTTAGCAAAGGATCCTACCTTCCATCCCAAAACAAAGAACATTGATATTTAGAATCATTTTGTTCATGATATGGTAGAAGATGGGAAGGTCAACTTGGAGAAGGTTGACACTTTGGAGAATATTGCAAATGCAAAACCAATGAGCACATAGAAGTTTAGATGGTGTTTTGATTCCATGGGCCTTGAGCAGATGATTTCATATGAATCTTTATAGGTCTTTGACAAGTGGGATAATGTTGGGATTAAGGTGTCTCAACCTTAGATTCTTAGCATTTAATTATTATTATGTGATGTATTTATTTATTTTATAATATTTATTTGCCTACCAAAAATTTTGTCACATTATAGGACCTGTTGGTGATGTGGCATCCTACATGGCAAGTGACATGTGAAATTTGTAAGATAAATTAGTGGAGCTAGGCATCCACTTTGGAGGACCTATATTTGTACCTAAATTGGTGGTATTTTTCATAAGTTACTATGTTATAGGCTATGACAACTTGCTATGTTAGGTTATGATAGATTATGATGGTAGAAGAGTCATGAATGACAAATTTCTAGTTAACTACGACATGTGGGACCCATGTGATGAGGGTTCCTACACATGCAAGCTCATTGCATGTGTAGCAGCAACTAACTTAATGGGATAGGAACTGATTTTGGAAGATTGCATAATTTATGAGTTCTGATTATGACTACATGTCATAATGAACTCATGTTCACACCTTGGATGTGGCATATCCTTTTGGAAAGTTTTTGGTGCCTTGTTTCATGTTAAGGAATTATGAATGCTTGTAGACTTAATGCATTTTGAAAGTGACAAGTTGAAGAAAGCTCGCATATTGTTATGCTACCAAAATTACTCTAGATTCTTGTCATAGTGTGAAAAATCCTAAGCATTTATATTGAGATTGTATTTTAACTGATATTGTTGTTGATAATACAAGTTGAGCTATGTGATTTGAAGTGTTGGCTTTTTCTTGAAAGGGTTTTACCACGTAAATATTATGTTATGGTTTGCATTGTTGTTTATGTTGTTTAAATTTTGTATGTGCATCTATTTAAATTTGTAACTATTAAAGGTGTTAAAATAATTTTTTGTAACTCTCCCCTACTTAGATTAGTGTAGGAATCTACTTCCACTTACCTAACTTCCTATCAAAATATCAAGGTCATTATTAATAGTGGATTTAAGGGTTAATTAACTCTAGTTACAAAATCAAAACCTCTCAATTATAGTGTTAAATACTTAGACATTGTGGTAAGCATAAGTGTGGAACTACAAAGAGAAAAGGATGAAAACTTTAAAATTGTAGGAAAGAGAGAGGATGAAAAGAAATATTAATTAAAGGACATGTTTAATAACCTAGCCAACAACATTATTGAGGTAATTGGATAAATATGGGAAAATCCTATTTATTTATCAAAAGACCCATATCCTAAACGAAAGTGACACTATGAAGAGGTGAATCCCTAGTTCAAGAGTCACTTCCCATGTCATTTAAGTCAAGAATGGTTCCAAGTAAGGATATATTTATTCAATCATTTCAAATAGAGGAAGAATAAAAAATAAAAGAGGTGGTAATCTTGTGTGGTAATAAGACTTGAGGAACTATTGTCGAAGAAAAAACTAAATAGAATGGTTTGTCTCCAAGTTACTACCTACAATTAGGGCATATTTGGATGGGAGATTATTTGAAACATATGCAAATATAGTAGAGTTAGCTTCTACGATTGAAGCATAACCTTGGAGGATGGAAAATGAAAGAGAAGAAAGTAGTGAGGTAGATAATATTAAACTATAATTGGAACAACTAAAGATTAAATAAGAAATCTAAAAAAGGGAGATATTAATTAGGATGTGATACCTAGCAGAAGAAATAATGTTACTCATTGATAAAATGAAGGACACCTAGGAAATTAATTCCTAGTCATGGAGGGAAATAAATGAGCCACAAAATTAAGGGTGAACTTTTTAGAACCTCCAAAGGGTTAAATATTGTCTAATATGACATTTGTGAAGAATGAGATGATTACCAAAAAGAATATTTCCATTCATTATTGTTATTAAGAGGCAAAGAGGAGCATGAGCCTTGATGTAATTATAGATGTGAAGATAATGATCCTTTTCATAGAGGTATGGTGAGAGCCAAAGGAATAATAGAAGGAAACTTCCATAGGTAGGACTATGGATACCCCAAACTAAATAGCGAGACCAACTCAACATCAACACAATTTAAAATTATGTGAAACCTCAAATCCCAAATGGCTATGGAGATAATTATAGAGATAATAGAAAATATCATAATGATTTAGAGGACATGACAAAGGTAGATACTAAGTTCAAAGGAGAAGAGAGGAGGTCACATTTTATAAATGCATTGAGATAGAGTACTATGCTAATGATTGTAGGGAAGAGAGAGATAGGGTTTATGGAGTCTTTAGAGATTCTACCCATGCTTCATTTATTTATCCAAAAGTAGTACAATAATATAATAATGGATAGGAAATAACTAAGTGTGAATATCTATATGTGTAAAATGTGTAAGAGTTGTTGATAAATTATAGAAGAGCTAAGGACCACCTACAACCATGTAAAGAGGACCTAATATGAAACTAGTTAGGTAACATATCATGTTCACAACAATAACCCCTTAAGTGCAACTTAGTTAAAATAATAAAACATGTAAATATGCAAGGATGGTATTGACTACAAGGCCATGTTAGGTACCCATGTAAAAAAATCACTAGTACAGGAGAACAACCCATAGGAAAAAACCGTAGGAAGTAAAAGAGAGGAAATATGAAAATAAACATGTATAATTGAAAGAAGGAAAACTCAGCATGACCCCCTAAGGACTAATTGTATCACCAATGTACAATCAATGTTCCCCCCATCGGAGAGAAAGGGAGAGAATATGGATCCCCCCACAATTTATAATGTCCTATAGTGACGTTGGATGCTAAATAAAGGATGGTGATTAAAATTCAAGAACATTGAATAACATTTCTCTCCTTTGGAAGAAACAAAACCATGTATAGATGTTGGACATGTATTCCCATGAAGAAAGAAATATTATAATGTAGTATGATGTTTTTATCTCTAAACTCTACCCAAGTGTCACCATGTCAGTATGAATAGTATGCCACAATTAAATTAGGTACAATCTTAATTAATGAAGGAGATGACAAGGAGAAATAATGTGGAGATAAATGAAGAATAATATCCAAAGATCAAAATGGTGTGACAAAATATATGATGGGACTATCATAAAATAGGATATGCGTGTCCTTAAGTGTGTCCTCCAAGTCTACAAGATGGAACTCACAAAAAAATGTATATCTATCAAGTACTCATCCTAATGTACCAAATCTAGAAGACTGTGATGTGCCTACTACAAACAATCACTTAAAGAAATAAGTGATGGAGATGATGTGATCTAAATTTATGTCATCCAAATATACTATCCACCCCATGATGTGTCCACATAAGATGTCTAAATATGAACACCTAAAGATGAATCTAACAATGTTGAAATGTTTGAGCCATCAACCTTAGGATAGTGACTCAAAGATAAAGAAGATGAAGCCTCTAAATCTATATTAGAATTCATAGAAGAAAAATAATTAATGGATGTCTCTAAGGAGAAGTATCATCAAGAGAAGCCTCAATGTCATCACAAATATAAATACCAACCAAATAATCAAGTTGTTCTTTTCTATCATCATCATATGGAAGGCTATCACAATCATCATGGGGCACAAGAATATCCATAATGTGAGTGTTTTTTAATAGAGAGTGATATGGATCTCCATAGATCTCCCAAACTATGTTTGAAAGATTGTTTGTGGGCACTCAATATGTGAGATGGAACAATAGTGTCAAAATTAACACTACTACCAATCAATATTTGGACACGATCATTTTTATTTCCCCATTCTATCTTTGGATTAAATGTACATAGTTTAAGGACAAGTCCATATAGATGGGGCTAGAGATGAATCTACCTAAGATGTTTCAATATGTTGTCTTGACAAGATTTATATTTTCCTTTGTTTATGGTGATTATAGAATGATGAATTGAAAACCCAATATTTTACAATGATAAAATCCTCTTAAACAAATTGGAGATCAAAACATGTGAAATTAAAACCCTCACAACATAAAAAATGGCCTCATATTCTATAAAATGTCTAAAGCACAAGTCAAAATAGTAAAAGTGACTTCAAACTAAACTAATAAATACTTAGGGAAAAATCAAGAAAAATTGATAGATGGTTACAAATTACATGGAACTAGCTTTTTGATACATATTTGTTCATGAAAATATGATATTATATGCCAAAGTTATGCCAAAAAAAAAAAGCTCCTTAATGGGATAAAAAAGAAGCCCTTGCATTGTTTGGGTGGTAAAAGGGAAACATTATTGGCTTTGGCTAAGTGGTGATGGTGGTGTTGGAAAGGGAAAATGTGGCACTGTGAGGGTGGTAGTGGTTGTGATGCTTGCAGTCTATCCCCTTCAACCTAGGTGGAACTTGGGGTGAAGACTAAGGGGCTTCAACCTCTCTGCACTACTTAAAACTTAGCCCTTGATTGTTGATATAACTAATAGTTTATAACCCTTTAAAAAACCTCATTTCTAACATTATGTTGATGTGTGATGACACTAACCTTGCAAAAACCCTTTTCATACCTATACCCATGAATTAAAAAGCTATGTCTCTATACTAGGATGACATAGGTGAATATTGCCTAAGAAATTTAGAATTTATAATGACTAAGCAATAATGGAAAATTTATAGTGATTGTATGACCATATAAAATTATATGGGTCTATATTATTTAGATGTTTTACTATGATATTCTACAAACCCCAAAAAATGCTCAAAAATTTTCAATGCTAATTCATATTGAGTTTTATATATATTTATAGTTTTTTGGGCCCTCTAAGCTCAACTCTAAGGTCCACTTGACACTATAATGAAACATACAAAAAAATTTGTGAAAAATCTCAAGAACTGTAGATCTATATCTTTGATAACATTTAAAATTTGTTGATCAACCCCATAGGAGCCAAGGATAACCTACAACCAAAATAACCTTTCACATAAGAGATAAGCAATGAATGTGATGAATCCATAGAATCTATTAGATGCAAAAATAAAATTGATACATTATACAATGAGAAAATACTTGTTATAAATACAAGGATGAAGCCTTAGGACATGCTAATATCATGACAAGTCTCTTAATCCTATGATATGAGATACAAAAAATTAGATGACCTAAGCGAGCTTAAATATGTAAGTTTGAATAGGACCTAATATGAAACTAGTTAGGTAATATACCATTTTCACATCAAGAGAATGTGCCAAGATTGGAAAAATCAATTATATGAATACCTAAAAGAACCCCTTAAATGCTCAGAGATACTAGAGAATAGAGGTATAAATTGATGAGGAGAAAGGATGAAATATCTTGGAAAAAGAAGAGTAATTAGAGAAGGATTATTTTAGAAATAAAAGAGTTATTACAAAGGGAAGAAATAATATATAAGAACAAAAATAAGGTAGTTGTTTTTACAAGAGGAAAGACATTATAAAAGATAATTTATAGTTATATATGATTCAAAGGAAGAGGCCATGGAGGATTTTTCTACAAAATGGATCATGACCTTATGCTAGAAAATAAAAAATAAAAAATCAACGAAGAAAAGGAAAAATAAGACTACTACGAGTCATGCTTCTCTAAAAAGTAAGCACTATTATTGAAATATTTAGCTTCCTTTCAAAAGAAGAGAAAATTCTATAAAAATTAATAGTTTATCAAATACTAGAGAAAAATAGAGACTCGTACCAAAAAATAAAATAAAAAGAGCAACTAAGACCTCCAATATATGGTAAAAACACATTATTTTTTATAAAGTTGATAATTTAAAATAAATGGATGAGAAAGGTATTAATATACTTGGGTGCTAATGTAAGTATCATTGCTAGGTAAATTTAAAGTAAACTAGTATTATACAAGACACCATACAACATGTTGACAACCATAAATTTGATGAATTTATAGTGCTTTGTTGCTGTCACTTTGTGCCACCCCCTTGTGATCCTTGTCAATTATAACATATATGAGAAATATTAATGGTGTATTGTGCTTAGGTGCCTTTGGTAGTTGCATTTTCCTCTTCCCAAGTTGCAACCAAAAAACCATTTGCAAAAAATTACAAAAATGGCTAAGTTTTGAAGTTTTGACTTTCAGGGTTCAAGTTGTGTACATACTTGTGTATGATCTCTATTGCTCTTGAGTTCCTATCTTTTTAGCCTCTCCTTTCTACCATTTTCCCAAGTATAAATGTTTTGAGTTTTGATCATCATTCTTCACTAGTGGAAGTTTGGAGAGATTGTTGGAAGTTGGCAACATGAGCATGAGGAACAAGCAAAGGTACATAACGATATGTTATAGTGTTGTCATTAATGTCAACATTGTAACATATGTGAATATTTTGGTTGCAGACCATTTTGATAAGTTCTAATAGGTTTTTGAGTTGTTGAGGAAGACATATTTGCAAGATAGTTTGATTTGGAAAAATAAGTTGTATGGGAAATTGACTAAGTGTCAATTGAGTTAATTTAGGGCAATAGTGCTTCTATTTTTGGGTCCACACCACTCCATAAATGAAGAATTCACTCTGCGCTTCTAACATTATTTTATTGTATGTTAAATGTATCTAATTCCAATATTTCATCATGTTTTGACAAGTGGATTGAAAGTTTTGAGTAACAAAAGTTCGGCCTAGAAAACTACAATTATCCTCTACACAGTGCATATGTATGGGAGATTTTGCACTTCTCTGTGGATGATTCTTTGGATTTGTGCTTTTGAGGATAAGTTTTCAAATGGTAGTAGAGTATGAATTCAAGTTTGCATTGAGATTTGAGGTCCACATTTTAGGATGTGGATACATAGTTGAAGGTTTTTGTTATTAGGTCTTATTCTATGTCGACCTAATAGGTTTGATGTTGTGCGAAGGATAAATAAGTGTTGTAGTCTTATGTGGGATCTAATACAGGTCCATGTCAACCCATTTTAGGTTATTTTGAGGATTAAATTGTAATGTCCCCTCCCTAGCTTTTCTCAATAATTGTTAGGGTTAGCCTATTTAATCGTTCTCGAAGGCTGACAAGGTGTGGTTATGGAACCTTGGTGTCCATTTATCTAGCTTGGTGAGGTTGGAATTAATATTTCAGTGTTATTATGGTCTTATTTAATTATTTAAGAATAACATTATGTTATTAAATTTAAATTAAATAATTTGACTTATGTTATTTTAATAAAGTGACTTCTTGAAGGGGACCATGGGAGACATAAGTGAAAATTAAATTATAAAAGGTTATAACTTAAAGTGAAATGCCTAGGGAGGTATAAGGGGGGAAATAATTTAATTTTAAATATTTTAAAACCATAAAAGGAGGCGTTAGGGTTTGGAGTGGCTTTATAAGAGCTTTTTGAGCTCATTCTTTCATTATGTTGAATGAATATATTGAAATTGCTTTAGGTTTTGGAGGAGATCTTTCTTCTCAGGGTTTGTGAGGACAAAACTCTTGCAAGCAGCATTCTCTATGTTGTTGTGAGATATAGTCTGGAGAATAAATTGGTGGTTTTATTCAGAAATCACAGTTGGGCTTCATTGCAGATCATGGCTTCATTTCCTTCAGTTACAAGGCAAGTTATTGCAGAGATTATTCAGTGAGACAGATTGGAGGAGTTGCTTAGAGGATTGTTGGTTGCAATCAGTCTATTTGTTGGGTCATACCATTGCTTGAGCTAGTTGTACCATCTAGAGGAGGGCGTGTGAACTTTCCAGCTTGGATGCCTAGGGTTTGGGCTTGGTCAAACTTGGTTTTGAGGTGTCTAGGAGTGGTTAATACTTTTTATTCACAAGGGGAGCAAAGTTTTCAGTATTCAAGGGTTTTACCAGTCATTTTCCTTGCTTCTAGTTGCGGGTTTCTACTACAACACATTGTCAAAGTGGATAATTTTTTTTGGGTATGTCATATTTAGTTATTAGATGATATTTTATGAACTAGGTAGTTGTCATATTCAAGAAAACCTCAATATTTTGGTTGTAATACAAATCTAAAATTTTCAGCCAGTTGTATTATTGAATATAAGTGAAATTGTTCAGTTTTTCCTTTGTTGCAAGTTCTATTATTTTTTCACTTAATTTTCTATTCAAAGCAATTATAAATATTGTCAAAACATAAGTAAAACAATCAACAAAAATCAAAATTATAATAGGCGGAACAAGGATGCCTATTATAGTGGTATCAGAGCAGTGCATCCTACCATCCTAGAGGGTTATTTGTGAATGATCAATTTACAAGTATTGTAGGGTTCATGAGTGACAAGAATAGGAGGTACATTGCAATAGAAGAGAGAGAAAAAATTCAGTGGGCTCAACCTTATCTAGAACAAGACACTCTATCAGTTGCATTAGCAGCAAGGCAATGTAACATTGAGGTAGATTCAACTAGCATAATGGGTGACAAAGATAGAGAAGACAGGGGTAATGAGGAACCTAGTACCCATGATATGATGAGAGGGAAGTGATAGTTTCAATAGGGGAGACAAAAAACTTTGCACAAATAATAGCCTTATTGACACAACATGTGGTCGGGAACAATAACAACAATGATGGCAATAATAGAGGTAACAACAATGGCAACAGAGGTCAAGATAGGAATAATGGTAATGGTGAAGCTTCAATGAATGATAGAAGGGAAAATCAAAATGAAAAAACCCAAACATCTCATTCTAGGCCCCTAATGCCTAACTTCTAGCCAAGATTCAATCCTCAGATAAAGAATGAACCCACCCAACAGGAGCTACAGGATCAAATTTTAGAGGATTGGAGGAATTC
Organism: Sequoia sempervirens; assembly: GCA_007258455.2. Classification (NCBI taxonomy): domain Eukaryota; kingdom Viridiplantae; phylum Streptophyta; class Pinopsida; order Cupressales; family Cupressaceae; genus Sequoia; species Sequoia sempervirens. The sequence continues at coordinate 29,904 of VDFB02275654.1, forward strand.
AAGATTGGATTTCTAGGCCAAAATGTCTTTTTTAGATTACGTGGACCTCAGCATGAAGCACCAGTCTTATAGAGGTGGCAGACAACACATCAAGATTTATATTAAAGGGTGGGTAAGTTATCCATTCCTTACTTTGATGGTTCGGGGAAGACTACAACAAGAGCATGGGTTCAAAAGTTGGACACATACTTCCAACTCAACCTGATACAGGAGGATGAGGCTATCAAGTATGTGGCTTTACAATTAGATGGGACTACTCATTAATGGTGGCATCATGGGATGATTACCATGGGGCATGATCAAATTGATACATATGTTGAGTTTACAGAGAGGCTAATAGATAGGTTTTCTATGAAAGACCCTGAATTGTACTTTAAGGAGTTAGCTCAACTCAAATAGTGGGACACTGTGGATAACTTTGTTGCAATTTCTAGAGACTTTCAGTGCTAGTTACAGATATCTCAGAGAGGAGGTTGATTTTTCTTTTTATTGATAAGATCTCAGATCCCTTACGTGGTTGGGTTAAGGGACTTAATCTGGCTACATTGTAGGAAGCCATCAAGAAGGAAAGGGATATGGAATCTTCTACTTCCAAAAGTAAATTCCAATCCAAGGGATTTATGCATAAGAAAGATAAAGACAGGAAGCATTTTCAGCATGACTCCCATCCTCCCAAACAAGACTCAAAAAAATTAAATAATGACAAACTTAATGAGATTTAGAGGAAGCAATTGTGTTTCCATTACATGGAACCTTGGGACAAATCACAACAATGTAGCGTGAAATCCAAATCCAAACAATTGGAATAGTTTTTTGTTGATGAAACAACATCAGAAAAATAAGTTCAACAGTCTGATTTGAAGAGTGGTGATGTGGAGAGTTCCTTGAGAGAGGAGTTAGAGAAGGATGGAACCATTTCCCAACTCTCCAGTATCCAGAAAATAGTTACGTTCATGGTGAGAGGTTTTATAGGGGCAACAAATCATAGCTTTAATTGATACAAGTGCCACATATAACTTCATTGATGAGAATTTTGTGGCTAGAAGAGGTCTAAAGACAGAAGAGCATGATGGGTTTAAGGTGATGGTAGCTGATAGTTATAAACTTGCTTACGCTCAAAAGGTTTCAAATCTGAAAATTCAATTAGGTGAATATGAATTGGTAGATGAATTCTATGTGGTCAACATAGGGGACACTGATATGGTTCTAGGGATGCATTGGATGAAGTCTCTTATGGAGTTCTCATTCAACCTTCAAAAAATAGAAATGAAGTTTGAGGCCAATAGGAAGAAGATAGTACTTAAAGGTCTATTAGATGGGGGGCCTTGAGTGGTATCCTTCGAAAGGATGGAGTGACTAATTAGACATGAGTAGGTTGAGTGAGTAGTTGAGTGTCTCATCATGCATGCAGTTGCAAAACAACAAAATAATAATTACCATCCAAACATCTAGAAGTTAGTATTGTATCATATTATGACATTTGGGAGCATTCCTCCTGGTGTGCCACCAAATAGAGGGATAGAGCATATCATAGAGTTAGAGGAAGGTACTAAACCGATGATGATAACCCCTTACCGACACCCAAAGAGACACAAAGATGAAATAGAAAAATCAATCAAAAAGTTATTAGAGATGAGGCATATAAGACCTAGCAAAATCCCTTTTGCTTCAATAGTAGTGTTGGTAAAGAAAAAGGATAGGACAATGCAGATGTGCATTGATTACCAAGCATTGAACAAAAATACTATTAAGAATAGGTATCCCATTCCACGGATAGATGAGTTGATCGATGAGCTACATGGAGCTCGTTATTTCTCCAAGATAGATTTGAGGTTAGGGTACCATCAGATCTGGATGAGGAAAGAGGACATAGAGAAGACAACTTCCAGATGCCATTTTGGGCATTTCAAGTTCTTGGTGATGCCCTTTGGTTTGACAAATTCTCCTGCTACTTTTTAGAGTTGCATGAATCGGGTGTTTAGTAATCAATTGAGGAATTTTTTTCTAATATTTTTTGATGATATCCCAATCTTTAGAAAAACTTGGGAGGAACACTTGCAGCATCTTGAGGAGTTTAGGAGCATTTTGGAGAGTGGGTCTCTTTATGTGAAGGAGTCCAAATGTGATTTTGGTATGACAGAGCTTTTGTACCTCGGTCACATCATCAATGTAGAGGGGGTAAAATTTGATCCTAAGAAGATCAAGGCCATATTTGATTGGTCCCCACCAATGAATCTCACTAAAATCAAAGGGTTCTTTGGTTTGTGTGATTTCTACAGGAGATTTGTTAAGGGATTTTCTCAGACTGTAGCTCCACTCATAGATTTAACTAAGAAGGGAGCTTTCGAATGGATGGATTATGTGTAGAGATGTTTTGATCATTTCAAACATGTGATGTCATCGTGTCTAGTATTAGCCATATCGACTTCTCCAAACCATTTGAGGTAGAGTGTGATGCATCAAAAGAAAAGATAACGCTATTTTGATGTAGGAGAAGCAACCTATTGCTTTTGAGAGCAAAAAACTGAGGGGTGTGGAGAAAATCTATTTTGTTTATGACAGGGAGATGTTGGCCATCATGCATACCTTGGCCAAGTTTAGACCATACCTCATTGGGGGTAAATTTATTATTAAAATTGGCCAAATAGTATCAAGTATTTCATGGATCAAAAGGATCTCAATGACAGGTAGCAAAAGTAGGTAAGTAGATTATAGGCATATGATTTTGACATTATATATGTCAAGGGGAAAAAGAATGTAGTCACCGATGCGCTTTCAAGGAGGCCTCACTTATGTTATTTGTTGGATATTTCTAATGATTAGAGAGATTTGATTGCAGCCAAATATGTCAAAGATTCTTGGGCAACAGGGATTGTAGAGGACACAATTCATGATGGCAAGTATATAGTGCTTAATGAGTTGATTATTTATAAAGATAGGATTTATTTGGTGCCTTATTCTCAGCTTAAGGTGAAGATATTGAGGACATTTCATGATGCACCTATGGCTTGTCAACTGGGTTTTTTCAAGACATAAAGGAAGATTTGAAAGAGATTCACTTGGAAAGGGCTTAAAAATGAAGTCCTTAAGTATGTCAGGGAGTGCCCTACCTGCCAGCAAAACAAGAATGAGCATACCTATCCAGCTGGTCTACTTCAGCCCTTACCCATTCCTAATAAAAAATGGGAGTGTATTTCCATGGAATTCATCACCGGATTACCCAAGGTACAGGGCAAGGACTGCATATATGTCGTGGTTGATAGGTTGACCAAATTTTCCCGCTTTTTATGTTATATTGAAATAACATATTAGGGAGATATTTAGATTACATGGGATGTTGAGGAGTATAGTGAGTGATAGGGACAATAAGTTCCTCAGTCTCTTTTGGTAGGAGCTCTTCAAATTAAGTGGAACTAAGCTCACTCCTAGCACTAGCTACCACCCACAGACGGATGGACAGATGGAGATAGTGAACAGATGGGTGGAGGTGAACAAATGGGTGAAGGGGTATCTTAGAAAGTATGTTTCAGGACAATAAAGAGCTTGGATCAAATGGTTGTGCATAAGTGAGTATTGTTACAATACTACCTATCATATGTCCATCAAGATGTCTCCATTTATAACTTTGTATGGGTATGAGGCACCAAAGTTCTTGGATTTATTATTTGGAAATAGCAGAGTGCCTAAGGAAAGAGACTTGTTGCAGGAAAGCCAAGATGTGATGAAATCCTTGAGCGAAAATTTGTAGCAGGCACAAAATCAACAAAAGCTTTATGCAAATCAACACCGTACAGAGCGCAGTTTTGAAGTTGGGGACATGGTGTATTTGAGGCTTCAGTCTTATAGACAATCTTCTCTCAAGAAGAGTGGTGTTGAGAAGTTGAAGCCCATGTTTTATGGTCCTTTCAAGGTGACCAGGAGAGTTGGAGAGGTCGCCTATGAGCTAGAGTTGACAACTGATTGTAGATTCCATAGTTTTTCATTTATCCGGGCTTAAGAAGGCAGTAGGTCACAATGTGGTTCCTTCATCTGAGTTGCCACCCTTGGATGAAGAGGGTAAGTTGATTTTGGTTCCTAGGTCCATCATAGATTCTAGAGAGTGGATTCTTCAGAGAAGAGTAATTAAGGAATAATTGATCAAATGGAGGAACTTACTAGTAGAGGATGCGACGTGAGAAAATGAGCAAATTTTGCAACCTTTGGAGTTGAGATTGCTTGAGGGCAAGCAATCTTGGGAAGGGTAGACTATAATGTCCCCTCCCTAGCTTTTCTCAACAGTTGCCAAGGTTCACCTATTCAATCATTCTCATAGGATAACAAGGTGTGGTTAGGGAACCTTGGTGTCTATTTATCTAGCTTAGTGAGGTTGGCATTAATATTTCAGTGTTATTATGGTCCTATTTAATTATTTAAAATAGCATTATGTTTTTAAAGTTAAATTAAATAATTTGACTTATGTTATTTTAATAAAGTGACTTCTCGAAGGGGACCATGGGAGACATAAGTGAAAATTAAATTATAAAAGGTTATAAGTTAAAGTGCAATGCCTAGGGAGACATAAGAGGGGAAATAATTTAATTTCAAATCTTTTAAAACCCTAAAAGGAGGCGTTAGGGTTTGGAGTGGCTTTATAATATTTTTTTGAGCTCATTCTTTTATTATGTTGAATGAAGATATTGGAATTGGTTCTAGTTTTGGAGGAGAGATTTCTTCTCAGGGTTTGTGAGAATGAAAACCTTTGCAAGCAACATTCTCTACGTGGTTGAGAGATACAATCTAGAGAATAACTTGGTGGTTTTATTCAGAAATCATAGCTTGGCTTCATCGGAGATCATGGATTCATTTCCTTCAGTCACAGGGAAAGTCATTGTAGAGATTACTTAGTGAGACGGATTGGAGGAGTTTCTCATAGGATTGTTGGTTGCAATCAGTCTATTTGTTGGGTTGTACCATTGCTACAGTTGGTTGTACCATCTAGAGGAAGGCATGTGAACTTGTCATCTTGGATGCCTAGGGTTTGGGCTTGGTCAGAGTTGGTTTTGAGGCACCTAGGAGTGGTTAACATTTTATATTCATAAGGGGAGCAAAGTTTTTAGTATTTGAGGGTTTTACCAGTCATTTTCCTTGCTTCCAGTTGCGGGTTTCTCTGCAGCACATTGCCAAAGTGGCTAACATTTTCTTGGTATGTTGGATTTAGTTATTAGATGATATTTTATGAACTAGGTAGTTGTTATATTCGAGAAAACCTCAATATTTTGGTTGTAATACAAATTTGGAATTTTCAGCCAATTGTATTATTGAATATAAGTGAAATTTCAGAGTTTTTCCTTTGCTGCAAGTTCTATTATTTCTACACTTAATTTTTTACTCAAATAAATTATAAATATTGTCAAAACACAAGTAAAACAATTAGCAAGAATCAAAATTAGAATAGGCAAAACAGGGCTACCTATTACATAAATCTTAGCATGAGATATGTTGAAAGTTTTGGAGCCAATAATCTATATTTTGAGTGTTACATCTAATAAGTCTGATCTAATTGATGTTAGATTTTATGCGGACATATATGTTGATCCTTTTGATGTTTTAATGCATGTATGAACATATGATGTGTGATGTGAAGATTGTAAATGTGAATATTATCATATCAGTGCAAATTTAAGTTATGAATGTTGAGTAGAAGATTGAAGTGATGCGAATGTAGAGGAAATCAGTGCATTGAATCTAATTCAGATGAAGTGTGTAAAGTCAATTTTTTGAGCTTCATTGGAATTGTATTTCATGTATATGAAAGATGTAATTGTAATAATTCAAAATAGGTTGTGAGCCACCATCTCTCTTCTATCTTTTTCTCTATGGATACTGAGTCCACTTGGACAGTGAGTCCATTTGCAATGAGCACTTCTATAAATATACTAGAACCAGTTATAATATATTTAGAGCTAATCCTTATCATGGTTCTTCCCATTTTGGGTTTTCCACATAAAAATCTTGGTGTTCATGTGTTATGTGATGTTGTGAATGTTTCATGATTTATTTCTTTATTATAGTTGAATATGCTTCAGTGATTGAATGTTTAATGTTTGAATGGTTTAAGAGAATACTAATTCAACCCCCCTCTCAATATTTTGGGTGTTCAACAATTGGTATCAAATCTTGGTTCCTTTGAAGGAGCTTAACCACTTTGGGAAGGTCTTGGAGGTTGAACACATGGCTAATAGAATAAATTTGTGTAAGGGGGAAATCGAAGGTGTTTAAATGAGATAAATGCAATGAATCGAACCTAATCTAATTCAAAAAAAGAATCAAGATCTATGCCCATTACTCACAAAATGTAACTATAAAACCAAGAATTTAAGCATGAAATTGACAAAAAGCAATAACAATGAATTCAAAATGAAATAGCTTTACCATCACGTGTTGAAGTGTATCTGTATTGACATATGTTGGATTGTTCAATTCAATACGGAGCCTCCATTATGCGTGTGAAAGCTTGAAGAATGTGTGTGCACTTATCAAAGATGTGTGTTGAAGCTTTGTCAAATGTCGATTAAGATCTTGGCATTACTTCGTTGCTTGAATGATATTGATTCTTTGATCCTTTTTGGGAAGAAAGATGTTATATAGAATTTTTGATTTCAAATGAATGCTCTAGATCGTGTAGTGGAATGTCTTGGTCAACGGTCGAAAGATGTTGAGAGGATTTAGATGGGCATAATCTATGCAAATTGATTACATGATTAGTGTGATTGAAGAAATCTATGTTAAGTGTTCAGTGGAATTGAGGAAATAGGTGGAGCAATCCATGAAATTGAAGAAATCAATTAGAGTCTTCAATGGGATTGAGGAAATTATGTGGAGCAATTTGTGAAATTGAAGAAAGTGGGTGAGGAAATCATGTTGGAGCAATTTTCTCAATCATGAAAGTGGGTGAGGATAATTAATTAATTAGTTCTTTTTGGAGTTGAACGTGCAAATCAAGTTTGACTTTTGTAAACAAAGTGGTATTTGTTTGATTTGAATTGTGATGATGTCTTTGAATAATTAAATTCAATTATTCAAATTTTGGAGGGAAAGTGATTTAATTAAACTATTAAGTATTAATAATTCAATTGATTTAGGGAATAAGGTGAATTAGCGACATAATTAAATAATTGATGTTATTTAATTAATCAAAAGGAACAAAGTTAGATTAGGACTTTATTAAATAAATGAAATTTATTTAATTAGTATAAAATGATGAAAAAGTGAATTAATTAAATAATGTAGTATTATTCAATTAATAAAGGAATTTAGGGTTTTGGATGCAATTGATGTGAAATGTTGATTTGAGGATGAATATTAAATCACTTAATTAATAGATGAATTTATTAAATAATAATGTATTATTTAATCAAAAGGGTGAGAGTTAGTTAAATAGCATTGTTTTCTAGTCAAGACAATTTTAGGTGTCTAGATTTTCCCCCTCTTTGATACAATGTGATTTTGAGCATTGTGTCAAAGAAAAATCAAAAATTCCTTCTCAAGAGTTTCCCCAATATTCCCCAGAGTTGCCCCAATATGCCCCAGACGAGATAGCATGCATGGTGCCCCCTCGAGAAATTTGGTGAAAATTTTGGATAATGAACCAAATTTTTTGATCGCTGATGTGATGCGTTTAAGTGCAAGGGCTGGCAGAAGAAATGGTGACAAGAAGAAAATGTTAATAAGAAGTGAAGAATAGTTGATGTTGTTAGTCATTGATGAATTTGCTTTTACTTTTATGGAGGCTTTGCATCTTTAACAATCCTTATTGATGTAGCAAATAGACACGATGCACCAGGGTATTGATGACCAAGGTCGCGTTGTATCCATTGCATGGAATTTGAGTCGACAAAAAAAGAATATTCTTGCTCATACCAAACATATGGAAACTCTATTAGAGTGTATGGGTGAGAAGCTTTAAAACATATCGAACCAATAACACAAGAGGTATTAAGCACCTAATATGCAACCGCTACACGAAATGCTTCAAAACAACTTCCATACATAGAACAAAGCAAGTATTTGTCGTGGTAGTATAACAAAAATATCCAAAAACATAGCAAACTAAAATGATGCTCAATTTCCCTCATCCCTTCCTCTCTAAATCCTTATAGACATCCTCGAGAGATCCTAGGAATGAGTCAATAATGTAAATCAAAAAGATAAGATAACAAAAAGATAAAACAATGTTGTTATATCACTTGCCATATTTTTTTGGGGGTAGGGCTATTATCTGGTGGTGATCATGTCTATCATAGGAAAGGATCCATTAAGACATATCTCAGGATGTTGTTGGTGAATTTTCAAAAGATAGGTAATTGATACGTCAACTTTGTCGTTCTCCAATTGTGATCAAATCTTTATGATTATTTGCTTGAAAGTTTTAACTTTTGATGTTGCTTTGTTTGTTGTTTGTTTCGTCAAAGGGTGAGTGTGACGATTTGTTTATTATGGATGATGTTTTATTGTGGAAATGCAATGACAGAGATAGTATTCTTGGAGATTTTCAAATGTTTTTGTGCTTTTTGAAGTTTTGTGCATGTTTTTGAATTTTGTATTTTTTTGTGAATGTTTTTGGATTTTGCATTTTTTGTGATTTATTTGGACTTTGTATTTTTTGACTAAGTTGAAAGCATGATAGAAACATAAAGGGACTGACCTAAGGCCTCAAGGGCTAATCAAAGATAATCCTTTCCTACGTTGTATACGTAGAGACCACGTAGTTCGACCAACATTGACTCAAAGCATAACTTTTTTTGGGAGTTAAACAATGTTGATAACTTGTATTGATATTCCACTTATGTTTCTAGAGGATTTGTTGCGGGAAATATACTAGAACTAGTCATGAGGTTCAATAAAATGTTGATATCTTAGAGTTTTGAGTGAAGGAATAATCCAAAGTTGTTTTGTTTTTGTTGTTTTTCAGATTTTTTTTTGTTTGATAGTTTTGAAGGTTACCTCGGTAGTGCGTTGGTGGTACACCTTGTTGTTGGGAAGAATTTTTGTGAAGGTTACCCTGGTAGTGCGTTGGAATTATACCTTGTAGTTGGGATGAATGTCTAGATCACACTATGAGTTAGAAGACATAGATCAAGATTTATTCTGAAGCAAGATGTAAGTATTTGCCCCTAGTTTCTAGCAATGATGGATTATCTTGTGATAGGATAGTATGTTTAGATAGAGTATGCCCTTTTGTACAATGCCTCATGGCTCAGATAATATTGGATAGGATAGGATCAATAATAGTGACCCATGTCAAGATGTTTTCCATAAGCAAGTGTAAAGTGTACACCAAGCATTTGTCAAGATCAATGTAAGTTGGATTTTGGATAAAAATGGATTGGATTCATTATGGATATGTTGAGATGTTTCCACCTAAAATGGTGCGCGTAGATGTTTGATTCTACACATGATGCATGTTTTCTAAGTTTTCACCATGGTACTTGTCCAAAGCGCCACCATAGTGGTTTTCACTGGAGGACGATTTTTCTCTTGACTATTTTCTTGATTTTCTTGATGTCACACAAGACACCTATTTACCAGGTTTTTATTATGGTGACAATTTGTTTGCTCATGTTGAACCACCTGGTGGTGTTGATGTAGACACTGCTTGTGTTGATATGGTTGTTTTTGTTGTCATGAAGTGCTAATGATATCCTGCTTAGAGGAGTTGTTTTGCTAAAATACGAGTGCTTGAGTGTAACCTTTGGAAATTCTTGTCTTCTTTGTCAATACCAAAGTTAACCTTACCTTGACGTGCACACCGTGATAGAGTTCCCTTAGAATCCTTATGATAAAGAGTTTCTACCAACACATGATCAATGCGAGGGTTTGATATCATGGATGGTAAATGAGTTGAGGGATATGATATTTAGATGGATTGGTCGACAATTTGGAACCCTTTTTTTTTCCAAACTTGGGATGATGAGCAACGATGGGTGGATATGGAGATTTGCTTGGGACCAACTTCTTGATATACCTTGTAGGTTGATATTGAAGTTTTCTTTTGCATCATTGGACTTTTTTGATGGATGAACTTCCCTTTTTTATTTTTCCCCATAGTTTCTTTGACTAATGGAGTTTGATAGGGATGATTTTCTTTCTTTTGCTTTTGTATCCATTTGAATTTTGCTTGTCTATTTTGTTTTACCAATTATTTTGCTTCAATGACTTGTTCCTTTCTTTGATATAGCTTTTTCCCTTATTGTTGGTCTCAATTAGAGGGTGTAAAAATACATGGATGATGATTCATGATATGGCTAGTTGTTGCATTGGTAGTGGTTTTATCATAAGGACCCTTTGTGCTCCCTACATTGGTGTTTGCATTAGATAAAGTTTCCCTTGATATTATAGAGGTATCACTTATATGTTTAGCTTCCTTAATTTCTAAATAACCAAAACCTTGATTCTTAGGAGTGCCAATAATCTGCATTGGTTCTAGGATACCCTATTCATGTTGGCCTAATCCTTTCCCTTGATAATTCATCTATTGAAATATTTTATTTACAATAGGATATAATTTTCCTTGGAAACAAGGTGCTAATCCTTCTCTGCTCTATTTTGGATCTTCAAAAGTGATAGATTCTTCATTGGTAAGATAGCTTGCTCTAACAAAGGTAAGTGATCCAAGTTTATAAGTGATAGGTTCCTCAATATGTGGGATAACCTCCTGATTGGTATCTTCGAATTGATCCTGTGAAATATCAGATTTTGATGGTTATTCAATATATATCGGTGCTTCTTTGACTATTGTATACCCAGTGCTCTACTGCTCAAGAGTGTTTCTTTGACTGTTGTAAGGGTCTTCCTCATGATCAATTTCTACTATGTCTATAGATAATGTTATGCCTTGATCATGTGTAGAGATGTTAAGAGTAGGTGACTCTTGTTCCTTGGTAATGATATAAAGAGTATAAGACTCTTGTTTTGGATGAAGATCATCTACATGTCCATTAGGAGTAAGCATCTCATAGGTAGATGTATGTTCGCTTGGTATATGGATTTGTTCTTCTTTTGGAAAACATTGGGCGTTTTGGAAGATACTTGCCAAGTCATCATAATATTTTGATGATAGTGATTCTTAATCTTGACTCTATGTGGTGTTATCTTTGATATGCTTTGGTTCGTCCTCTTGACATGGATAAATTTCAAAGAATAGATTTTTTGTAAAGGATCCTTGGATTTCCTCAAAATGTGGACATATAGGTGATAGCTCTTGGCTTAGATTTTCTACATTGGGTATAAGTGTTGGATTAAGAGTGTCTTCTTCATCAATATGTATTGTCATGAAATTGTATGATGTCAATATATGTTGTACTGGATCATTGCTATACTTTGGTGATTGATTTTGATCATGCTTGGGAATAACTTCTTGATTCGTGTCCTTTTGCTCATTGGATGATGTAGAGATATTGTCAACATGATCAGTGGTAGATAGATCTTGATCGTTGTTTTCAACTTTTGAGATATTGTCAATGTTATCATCAATAGATGGCTCTTGATCATTATCTTCCATTTGAGGTAGAGATATTGTTTGTGTTTTCATTGGTAGATGGCTCTTGATCTTTGTTTTCAACTTTTGAGGTTGAGATATTGTTAATGGTATCATCGATAGTGGTTGAACCTTGAATGTTGTCTTTAATAGCTATTTATTTTTTATCAATAAGGTCTTGGATGATATTTTTGAGTTCTATGCATTTTTTGTTGTGTGACCCTTGATTTTGTGGAACTCACATTGTTCGTACTCATTATACCAAGGGAGTTGAAAGTTTGGTTCACCATAAGTTGGACTGTCATTGATTTTATTAAGGTCCTATTGTACTATTTTGTGCATGATTACCTCTAAAGTCTCTCCCAAAGGGGTGAATTTCCTTCTTGGTTGGTAATATTTCCTATGTGGCCTCTCTTGATTGTTCTGCTCTTGATTTTTCTATCGGTTGTTCAATTGATTGTTTTGGTAACTGAGTTGATTGTTATTTTGTAACTACAAGGTTATATCGTCAGTAGATGTGTTCATTTAGTTTGAAAGGATGTTATAACCTTGTTGTTTGATGATGTTTGTTTGATCATAGGTGGGTTTTTGTGAAGGCGTGGACCCTTGAGAACCATGTTGTGTATAAGGAAGGCTAAGTCCTTTTCGTGTGTTGTAGTTACCTTGAGGGTGGGGTGAACCTTGATATTAAACTTGAGGAATCCTTTGATCTTGAGTTTGAGGTGTGCCTTGATGTTGTGGAACTCCTTGATACTGTATTTGAGGTACATCTTGGTGTTGTGGAACTCCTTGATATTAAGATTGACGTGCATCTTGATATTGCATTTGAGGTACACCTTGGTGTTGTGGATTTTGTTATGGCATTTGATGTTGTTGATTCACTTGATGTTGTGGAAATAGACTTTGTTGTTGATATGAATCAATGTTTTGATGATGTTGGAAATGTTGTTGATGTGGATATTGAGATGTTTGAGGATGTGTGTTTGTTTTTTATTGGGGGTTTTGAATGAAGGAAGATCCATATTGATTTTGCATAACATTAGGATCCTGATTTTGTTGTTGTAACCCTTGTTGATATTGTGCATTGTATGAAGGATCATAGGATGGGGGTTGTTGGTATGAGGTGTCTTGATGTTGAACATTTTGTTGATGATATGAATTTGTGTCTTGAGGATTCTCAAGATGTTGATATTGTGATTCACTCTTTTGGTGGTGCCCAAAGAATTGTTGAAAAAGTTATCCAATTTTATTTTCAAGTGCATTTAGGGCAAGTTGATGTTATAGATTTTGATCTTAACGGTGATTTTAAAACCCTTGATGTTATTGTGACCCTTGATAAGAGTGATTCGGTTAATAGATTGATGTCCCCATGGATGAGATTTTGTTTTGGTGAAATGATGTATGAAAAGTGATGTGGGGTGTTTGGTTTCCTAATGGTGAAAGCTTTAACAAATTTTTGGATTTGTTTATGATTTTCACCAAAAAATAAGGCAACTGTGACAAACTTTGGGTTAACTACGGTAGAATTTTGGGCAGCTACTGTAGAGTTTAGGGAAAAAGCATTAAAAATTTACAAGTGTGCAAATTTCAATGTCAACAATAGTAGAGGGGTGCAACTGTGTCAATGATGAAGTGCAAATATGTTCCAATTTGTCAAAAGTGGCAAAGAAAGCCAATAATAGTGGCCAAATTGGAAAATGAGATAGGAATCTTGTCCACTGCGGAAAATTTTAGGACAAGTGCGGAAATGAATTGTAGAAGTGGCCTATGTATTTTTGATACTATGTAATCAGTGAGAGAAAAAGTGCAAATTCTATCAAAAGCATTGGTTTTTGGGTCGACTATGGTAGAAATAATGTTAACTGCACAAGAATTATATGTCAAAAGCATTAAAATTTTGAAAATGTGTAGATTTTAGAGTCAACTACGTAAAGGGGTGCAACTATGGTGAATTTTTACCAGTGACTGTTTGCAGATAGAGAGAAAAAGTATTGGATTTTTTTGAAACCATGGCAGAAAATGAGTCAATTGCGATAGAATTTTGTGTAAAAGCGGCCTCTATATAATTTTTTTCCAATTTAAGAAAATTTTCTCCAAATATTTGCAAGTTTGAGCATGTTTTTCTTCAATTTCTCTATGGTTGAAGTATGGAAAGTGGTACAACAGTATTTGATTGACTCAAAAAGCATACACTTGTGTGACCTACATGTCTATGGCTTTCAGTTGTAAAATCATGACACCCAAGCCATAGTTTTCAACATTCACTTTGAGCCAATGTAGCCTAAAATTAAAGCCTGAATATTCAAAAACCTTTAAGGAGATCCTTAAGGAGTGCAAATATAGGGCTTCTCTTAAAAGCATACACTAAGTCAAAGGGTTTGTGATTTTGATAAACATGTTGAGTGTTTGTTTTGACGTGTTTATTTTAATTCAAGCACAATATTTGATGTCTAAATTTATTTTGAATGTTTTGGAAAGTTTTGCATAAACAAACATCACAATCCTAGAGATAGAAACCATCCTTTTAGGTAGGATTTCCTCATGCCCCAAAGGGATGATTTTACATGCAACTTATGGCGCGGGCCTGAAGTCGAACATGGCAAATAACTTCTCGGAAGTAAATTTTGATGCACCACTTTCAAAGAATATTCTTGGATGAAAAGAAGTGGCTTCTACAACATTGTTTCTTAGTCATGTTTTAGGATAACAAGTGTCTATACATGTAGCGATTCACTCAATTAAGAGGCCTCCTAGCCCTTGTAGGTTTTTACATATCACACAAATACTGAGGGAGACATTTTCCAGTATAGAGCATCTACACCAGGTGAGTGATGAACTTTCCTCACACCCACAATAATTTATATAGTGGACCAAAACAAAGTACCGCTTGGGTCGTTCCCTCTCACAAGTTGGGAGGCAAGCCCTCTAAAGGTAAAAAAAAGAAAGTGTGAAACTCAAGATGCTTTTCGTCACCCAAGATCGCCAAAAGGCATGAGGGGAGAGGATAGACACCTAGTTTTCCAAACACAACAAACACGGTAGATAATTCATTGCAATGTTCATTTTAAGTGTCTCGAATAAAAGAGGCTATCCAAAATGAAATTTTGAGCAAGATAGCAATGGTTCTTTTTAAAGCATCCAATAGAAGTGTTCTAGATATCAATCAATAAGATAAAAAAAAGGTGCAAGACAAAAATTGATTTTTTCATTTTAAGCCCAAAATTAAGTGTTTCTTTAAAGCCTTGTCTTAATGGTCAACAAAATAAATCACGCATTCATCAACAAAAAGAAAGTGTCGGTAAACAAAAGTAAACATTTTTTAGAGCATCAAAATAAATTGTTTGTTTGTGGGGTTCTTTTTATGCACCAAATTGAAAGGATTTGCTAAGCTAGAAAGCTTTGAAATGTTCATTTTAGAGCACCAATTGAAAGCATTTGGATTGTGGAGTTCTTTTTATGCACCAAATTGAAAGTATTTGCTAAGCTCGAAAGCTTTGAAACATTTTTTTTTAGAGCACCAATTGAAACATTTGGATTGTGGGGTTCTTTTTATGCACCAATTTAAAGTTTTCTAACTACAAAAGCTTTGAAAAACTAAAAGCTTCAACCGTTCACCTTCTCTACAATAAACATATTAATTGTTCTTGGATAAATACATGTTATACTTCTACAAATCCTACATAAATAACATTAGCACCTATCAAACATCCAAATCAAATGATTGTAAATGTTAAAAATCAAAAATTGACTTGCAAATTTTGGATAAAATCTCATAGAGAAAAAGTGAAAATTTCAAGCAAAAGCGGCCCTATTAGGAGCAACTACGCTTGAAAAATTCAAGTGTGGCCTCTATGTTTTTTGCAAAAGCACATGAAAAAGTCAAGTGTGCACCTATTATTTTTGTAAAAGTGCATGAAAAAGTCAAGTGTGTGCCTATTATTTTTGCAAAAGCACATGAAAAAGTCAAGTGCGCAAAAAAAAATCAAGTGCACAAAATTTCTGTAGCTTCTGCATGAAATTTTTTTTAGTGCACTTCCAGAACCTACAACTTCAAAATTAACTCATAAAACAATTAGTGCTAAGGACCGTGGTCCCACCGGGCATGCCAGAATGTGTATGGGGGAAATCGATGGTGTTTAAACGAGATAAATGCAATGAATCAAACCTAATCTAATTCAAAACAAGAATCAAGATCTATGCCCATTACTCACGAAATGTAACTATAAAACCAAGAATTCAAGAATGAAATTGACAAAAAGCAATAACATTGAATTCAAAATGAAATAGATTTACCATCCTGTGTCGAAGTGTATCCATATTGACATATGTTGCATTGTTCAATTCAATACGAAGCCTCCATTGTGCATGCGAAAGCTTGAAGAACGTGTGTGTGTTGATCGAAGATGTGGGTTGAAGCTTTTTCAAATGTCAATTAAGATCTTGGAATTACTTTGTTGCTTGAATGATATTGATTCTTTGATCCTTTTTGAGAAGAAAGATGTTTGTTATATAGAATTTATGATTTTGAATGAACGCTTTGGATCGTGTAGTAGATTATTTTGATCGATGGTCGAAAGATGTTGAGAGGATTTAGATGGGAATAATCTATGCAAATTGATTACATGATTGATGTGATTGAAGAAATCTTTGTTGAGTGTTCAGTCGAATTGAGGAAATAGGTGGAGCAATTCATGAAATTAAAGAAAGCTATTTGAGTCTTCAATGGGATTGAGGAAATTATGTGGAGCAATTTATGAAATTGAAGAAAGTAGGTGAGGAAATCATGTTGGAGCAATTTGCTCAATCATGAAAGTGGGTGGGGATAATTAATTAATTATTCATTTTTGGAGTTACACATGCAAATCAAGTTTAAATTTTGTAAACAAAGTGGTATTTGTTTGATTTGAATTTTGATGATGTCTTTGAATAATTAAATTCAATTATTCAAATTTTGGAGGGAAAGTGATTTAATTAAACTATTAAGTATTAATAATTCAATTGACTTAGCGAATAAGGTGAATGAGCGACATAATTAAATAATTGATGTTATTTAATTAATCAAGAGGAACAAAGTTAGATTAGGACTTTATTAAATAAATGAAATTTATTTAATTAGTCAAAAATGGTGAAAGAGTGAATTAATTAAATAATGTAGTATTATTCAATTAATAGAGGAATTTAGGGTTTTGGATGCAATTGATGTGAAATGTTGATTTGAGGATGAATAGTGTTAAATCACTTAATTAATAGATGAATATTAAATAATAATGTATTATTTAATCAGAAGGGTGAGATTTAGTTAAATAGTGTTGTTTTCCAGTCAGGACAATTTTAGGTGTCTACAATTTCCTATTCCTTCAGAAGAGATTCCAATAGTTGGAATCATAAAAGAAGATTGCATGCTTGACAAAGATGGAGAACTCAAAGTTTCCCTTGAAGATCTTGAAAAGACTAAAGATGAAAACAAAGATCTAAAAGAAAATATCAAAGAGGCAAATGAATGCATCAGAAAGTTGAGAGAGAAAATCAAGAAGTTTAGAGAAAGGCATAAGGAAGTCAATGAGAAATTGAAGCAAGCAAATGAATCCATCACTGGTCTAAAAGTGCAAGTTGAAGAAAAGAAAAGAATTGAAAAATTCTTGAATGCAATGGTGAAATACAAATCTAAGGAATGTACAAGGCTTGAACAAGAAGTGGTAAATATAAGATTAGATTTGGAGAAAACAAGAAGCCATGAAGATAAATTCAAAATGAGTGCTACAAAGCTTGATGAGATGATTGCAAATCAGAAAGGCTCTAAAAACAAAGGTGGATTAGGGTTTAAGATAGGAGAAATTTCAAAAGATCAGACACCTAATGTAGAAGAAAAGATCAATGAACCAAAAAATACTAAAGACGAGAAGAACAATGGAAAGTAGATTTGGAA
Source organism: Sequoia sempervirens (assembly GCA_007258455.2). Classification (NCBI taxonomy): domain Eukaryota; kingdom Viridiplantae; phylum Streptophyta; class Pinopsida; order Cupressales; family Cupressaceae; genus Sequoia; species Sequoia sempervirens. Next base: position 47,345 of record VDFB02275654.1, read on the forward strand.
TCAAAGAAATGAAGCCAGAAGACCACCAATAAGACCACCAAATGCACAAAGGTACCCATATTTTAATGGTTTTTTTAATTCCTGCAATAAATTTGGACATAAGGCAATGGAATGTAGAAGCAGAATGAATCATAATGTCTCATCCCTTTCTGGTCAATGTCTTACATGCAATAGATTTGGTCATAAAGCTAGTGAATGCAGAAGTCAAATGATAAATGGCTATAACAATGGTAGAACGATTCAATATTTTAATGGTTATTGCTATACATGCCATGGATTTGGACACAAAGCTAATCAATGCAAATCTAGAGTGAATGGAAGGAATATTGTTCAGAAGAATGGCACATGTTACAATTGTAGTAGACCTGGACATATTGTTAAGTTTTGCAGAAGCAAAAATACAAGGAAAGATAATCTAGTAAATAGGAATGAACCAGTAAAAAAGGTGGATCTAATAGAAACAAAGAAGGAAATGGAAAAGATCTAGAGAAAGAAGGAAGAGACAGAAGTCAAGGAAGAATCTGTACCATCCACTGGTGCAGATGTTTTCTCCAGAAACTAAGCTAAGAGCTATGGCTTAGGGGGAACTTTAATAAAAATATTTTGTCCCCCACTAGAGAAGAGGTGATGATGCCTCAACATGAAGATATATGATGAAGATCAACATGCTCTATCTATTGGTGATGATTGTGAAAGAAAATATAATGGGGAAGTTTGTGAAGCTTCAGAAGGTGACTGTGCACACAGATAAAATGTTGACAACTTTATTGTTTGAAGCATTCAATGCAAAATTAGGTCAAATCGAAGGATTATGAGTGATTTCACTAAGGAAAATTTAATTCACAAAGGAAATTGAGGAGTAGAGAAATAAGGAAAGAATTCAAAGTGTTCAAGGTGAATTGGATTCAGTGCATCAAAACCTTATTTTGGTGAGCGAAGAAAAAGGTATTTGCAAATCTGTTTACCCTATTTTTCAAAGAACTTTGTTTGAAAAGTAGTTTGAATCTATTTTGCAATGGCTACACCAAGGTTTGTCAAGTTAACAGAGAAACCACAACCTAGATTCAAGAAATATCTTGTAAAATCCATAGAAGATGACTCGTTAGGTGCATTTTATCATATTTTGTATGGGGTTTTTCCAACTAAATATATTAGGATCTATATTCATGGGAAAATGGATGAATACCCTCACATTAAGTTGGAAGAATTATGAGAAAATAAGATAACTGGAGAATATTTCTCCCTAAAACCAAAATATAAGAACCTAGTTGCTAAGAAACTAGATGTATGGCAATGGTTTCTAAACTTTTTCTATGAGAACAACTGGGCTAGAATGGCCTTAAGCAAAATTCATGATCAATTTGTTTGGATTGATATGCCCAACATGGTAACTAAGGAAGTAATAAGAGAGGTTACTAGTCTATGCTCCACTGGACTCGTTCCTATTTTGAAATCTGTCAAAAATGAAGTGGTTATGGATCTTACTGGTGCTACTTATGACAAGAGAACCCTAACCGTCAATACTATCAAAAATCATATTGTTAGGTATGATGAAATGGTTATTGGCTATAAGATCTATTTTACCAATAAGGAAAACTTAGTATCTTCCACCACAATTAATGTGGCATATGAATGGTTGAGAAGGATGCAAATTATGATATTTGTGAGTTGCTTAGGCAACAATTGATGGAGAACTTAAAGAAAACAAAGGAGAATAAGTATGCATTTAAATATGGAACTTTGATTATGTGTTTGTTGTTTTATTTCTTGAAGGAGCTTCTTAGAACTAGAAGTGTAACCAGGTTGAAAGGAAGACTAGTTGCCCACCAAATTGCAAATTTCATGAGAAGCCTTGGAGATTTTAAAGTACAAGATGATTCTCTTACTACTTTCTTTACAATATTTCAAAGATGAATGTATGAAAGAGAAAGGATCCCAAGGAAAATAGTTGAGAAATATAAGAATGACATCACATTTTTTAGTGTCTATAGATAGATGTATCATGGAGGCAGTGGAACCAAGAACTGTATGGGTTCCTAAATTAGGATATGAGGTTCAGAGGCAGATCTTGTTGTCTTTTTTAAAGATTACTAAGGAAAAATCAAAGGAAAGATATAGCACATATGAGGAGAAATCCATGGAGGTGCACATGGAACAAAAGAAACCAGAAATTCTAGAAAAAGGTCAAGAAGATGGTGGAAGAGATTGTAGAGGAAATGGGTGTATCAAAGGAATAAATGTGACACTTACGAGAAGAGAAAGATAAAGGAGATTCAAGTGGTTTAGGAGCAACCACAAGAAGATCTGGTAGAACATCTAGAAGTCCTTTTTCTTAACTCTTCTTCTGCTACAAGAGTTGAGAAGAGAAAACTACTATTGTTGCACCACCTACTGCCCTTTCCAGAAGAAGAGTTAAGAAAAAGGAAAGAAGAGAGAAGGGTATAGACATCAATGTAGCAGAAGAAGGACCACAGTTGGTTCGTAGGAGAAAAAGTGATGCTTCACAAGGTGAGGCTAGTGCAAAAAGAAGAAGATTTGATATAATTGATACAAACAACAAAGAGGAGATAGCAAAGAAAAGGAAGCATTTGTTATTCACATGAGGGAAAAGAAGGAAGCCAAGAAGGATTCTCTAGAGAAGAAGAAAGGAAAAGAAACAAGTCAAAAGAAGAAGAATCTGGATGAAATAAAAAAAAAAGGAACAAACATAATTGGTAAGGCTCCACTCACCTATGAAATTAGAGGCATTGTTCAATAGTATTTTACAAAATGAAATACTAGGAGAGACCACAACTCTATACAAATATACAGATGAGGTGGATAAGGCCACCATTATTGAATCTATTATCAAATACATTGTTGTTCTTGGGGTGGATATGAGAAATATAAAGAAACATATTCTTGCAGACTTATGGAACATTTTGTTAGAAAGAAGAAAAGAAGTTGTAGAAAAAGAAGCAAGGCTTAAGGAAGAAGCATTGGAAAGAATAAGTACTCTTCTCTTTGAGGATGATAGAACCACATTGGCTACAATATTTAGCAAGGAGCTAGGGATTAATCAAAGGGTGACTACTCTTATGGGACAAGATCAAGGTGGTCTTGAAAGAGTTAGAAAGGAAATCAATGAAAAGGTTGAGGAGATTGCACAAAAGCTAGGAATGATACCAGAAGATAAGGAAGAAGTGAATGTTGAAACCCTTACTCTAGAACAAGATGATGTGCAGATAGATGACACTCAACATGAGCATGATGCAAATGAAGAAGCTACACTAAACAACACTTCTCTAGAGTTGGAGGACATGCAGTGATTGGAGAAGACATTGTAAAGAAAAACATCACCCCTTCTTTGATACAAGAATAAGTTACTCCTCCGGTCATCACAAAAAATCCTATAGAGGAATAAAGTACAAATAAAGATGATAATGAAGAAAAAGTTGATGTAGAAAAAGAAGAAAATGAAAAGGAAGGTGAAGAAAAGAATAAGGATGCATCCAGAGATGCACAAACAAAAACAAAAAAACCAATAGACTCTTGAATTACTAAGGAATCAAAAGGAAAGGCTATGGAAATAACAAATGTTTTTGGTGAATCCTCCAGCTCCTCTAGAGATTCCCTAAAAAATCTATTGAGTATGCATCCCAAGTTCCAACTTGTTTTGTCTTCACAACTGTTGTAATTATCGATGCAACAAGGTAGTGTTGACTTGGATAAGATCTCCCCTTCATAAGCTACACCTAGGAGATGTGTTTCATGCATCTGCAAGAAAAGAGATCATTGAGACACACCAAAAAAGTGGTCAATTGATGGAAGAAGCAATGAAGGCACTACAAGAGACCATACCCAATGCAAATATTGACACATATTTGTCCGGTATGGAAAATATAAAACTGTTGATTGATTATTTTAAGGTTTATGCATCTAGATTGAAAGAAGAAGCAAAGAAAGAAGTGGAAAATAAAATCAATGACAAGAAAATTTTAGAAATAACTGAGAAATGTGCCATTGCACATGAAAAGTTTTAAGAATTATTGAAGGATGCACAAGGGTGTGTTGATGAGGCAAAGGCTCTATATCAATATGGCATGAAGTGGCCCAAATCCACACAAAACATAAGGAAAGAGATGGACTCCATTGAGTCTCAAATCAATACTACCTTAAGTGACTATGATCTAATAGTTGTTCTATTTGGAGAAACAAGGAATATAATTAAAGATATTCACAAGAAATTCTTTCAACTGCAAGCCTAGAAAGAACACATCATCCTATAGTTTGGAGAAATAAGGGGTTTAGTCAATCCCAAATTTATACTTGTTTCAAAAGCTCTTTTGAGTACAGACAAAGCCAAGTAGATGAAGTTGATACCTAGTACTCCAAAAGAAGGAGAAGAATTACTACTAGAGTTTGAAACATAGTGTAGATTGCTTTCAAAAGCAAAGAAAGAATGGGAAGAAGGTAGGATTGCATGGCATGCCCATTTGTAAAATTTGTAGGTGTCAACCACCTTTGGTTGACATATTTCTCACTTTTTATGTATTTTCGTGTTTATGTTCAAATTCTTTGTACATATGCAGACTATATAGTGTTGTTTCTAGTACAATTTTTGGTTTCTACTTTGGTACATTCAACTCAAGGGGAGTCAATCCATTCATTTCAATTTGTATATATGTTTCCATTTCTCAAGGGGGTTCTAGTGAAATTCATAACTATTGTATAGGCACCCTTTTCCCTTGATGCCAAAGGGGAGAATGGTTTGGAGAATGTTTTGAATAATTTTTGGCATATTTCCATCAACAACAAAGGGGGAGATTGTTGGAAGTTGGCAACATGACAATGAGGAACAAGCAAAGGTACATAACAATGTGTTGTGGTGTTGTCATTGATGTCAACATTGTAACTTATGTGAAGATTTTGGTTGCAGACCATTTTGATAAGTTCTAACAGTTTTTTGAGTTGTTGAGGAAGACATCTTTGGAAGATGGTTTGATATGAAAAAATAAGCTATGTGGGAAATTGACTAAATGTCAATTCAACTAATTCAGGGCAACCGTGCATCAGTTTTTGGGTCTGCACCAATCTGCAAATGAAGAATTCACTTTGTGCCTCTAACTTTATTTTATTGGATGTTAGATGTATCTAATTCTAATATTTCATCATTATTTGACAAGTGGATTGAAAGTTATGAGTAACAGAAGTTTGGCCTAGAAAACTAAAATTATTCTCTATGTAGTGCATGTGTATAGGATATTTTTCACTTCTCTATGGACGATTCTTTGGCTTTGTACTTTTGAGTATAAGTTACCAAATTCCAGTAGAGTATGAATTCAAGTTGGCATTGAGTTTCAAGGTCCATGTGCCAGGATGTGGATACATAGTTGAAGGTTTTTGTTATTAGGTTGTATACCGTGTCGACCTAATAGGTTTGATGTTGTGCTAAGGATAAATAAGTGTTGTAGTCTTATGTGGGATCTAATATAGGTCCATGACAACCTATTTTAATTTATTTTTAGGATTAAATCTTGGCATGAGATATGTATGAATTTTTTTTATCCAACAAGCTATCTTTTGAGTGTTACATCTAATTAGGCTGATCTAATTTATGTTAGAGTTGATGCAGATATATATGTTGATCCTTTCACTATTTTGATGTATGGTATGAACATATGATGTGTGATGTGAATATTATACATGAAAATATTATCAAAGCATTGTGAATTTAAGCTGTGAATGTTGAGTAGAAGATTAAAGTGATGTGAATGAAGAGGAAAGCAATGTATTGAATCTAATTTAGATGAAGTGTGTAAAGTCAGTTTATTGAGCTTCAATAAAATTGTATTTCATGCATATGAAAGATGAAATTGTAATAGTTCAAACTAGGTTGTGAGCCACCATCTCTCTTCTATATTTTTTTGTGTGGACAGTGAGTCCACTTGCAATGAGCACTTTTGTAAATATATTATAACTGATTATAATATATTGTGAGCTAATCCTCACCATGGTTTTTCCCATTTTGGGTTTTCCACGTAAAAATCTTGGTATTCATGTGTTATGTGATGTTGCGAATGTTTCATGCTTTTTTTCTTTATTATAGTTGAATATGATTTGGTGATTGGATGGTTAATGTTTGATTGGCTTAAGAGAATACTAATTCACCCCTCCTCTCAGTATTCTAGGTGTTCAACATTCACCCTTAACCCTTATCTCTTTTCTTTCTAAGCCATAAGTCCTCCCCTTGATCACTGAAGTTTCGATGAAATCCTTTAAAAATTAGCATGTCTTAATGTTTTTGGCTTCGGGGATTGGCCATCTTCTTTGCATTTTACCATCTTTTCATCTTAATCCTTAAGCATCCTTTCCAACCTTGGATCCTTTATTTCTATCTTCAGCTTTTGGTGATTGGGTCTTCCCTTTATCTTTTGTCTTATCTTTGTGATAATACATAAGGTTTCTTCTCAATCCTAGATCCTCAATTTCATATCTTCAATCTTCGATGATCAAGTTTTTCTTCTATATTTTATCTTATCTTTATGATAAGGTTTAAGTCTTTCATATGATCATTGTCAAAAAAATTTGTGGTTTTGAAAACCTTGTCGAAATCCAAATGTAGTTTTGAATCCTCATAATAAAGACACTTTTTGAAACTCAATTTTTTGTAAGAACTTTGAAAGGTTTTAAAAACCTCTCGGGCTCCAGCGTGGTTATGAAAACCTTATCAGGCCTCAACAAAGGTTTTGAAACTAGGCTTGTGTACCAATACAAAAGTAAAGATAAGTTTTGTTGGAACTTTGAAAGGTTATGAGAACTCTTTCAAACTTTGACATGGGTTTCAAAACCACTTTCGGCCCCCAACAAGTTATTTGAAACCATAATCTTTCCTTCTCTCAGATTCTTGACATCTTCCTTTCCTCCACACACTTCTATCTTTCCACCAAACCTTCTAATCTTTTGGCATTCTTCCTTCCCTTCTTCTAGCAAGCAATAGGCCCAACACCCAAAATCTAACAAAATTTCTCTTTTGGGGATAGAGGTTTAAACATTATTCATATTGTCTTCTTCATCAATATGGTATGCAGTATGTGGCAAGCTCGATGCCCAATGCCTAACAAATTTTTTTCTCTTCAGGGTTTTTGGTTCATGGATGCTCTTCTCACCGGCCCTTTTTACAAGTAGTTCCTTGCAAGACTGATGCCTGACATTCAATGAAAGTGACCTTTTGGTGTGGTGAACCATTTAATATTTAATCTAATGGTTGGTTCGGGCCCAAAACTTTGACAGTTTTCTTGAAGGACACGTTTTCAATCATAAATGCCATTAATGTTACAACTACTTTCTCAACTACTAGATTTGATCCTTGAGGCTACATGGATTATGTTTAATGTATTTCTGAACAACTACAAGTGGGACAAAGCGACACCCATGCTTATTTATGGTTTGTAGGCCTCCTTTCTATTAGATGACCATTGCTAGATGGATTTTGTTGTGAATTTCATAGGAGGGGGGTTTTCCTTCATTTGCATGCTCATTAATGTAGGGGCATGGCTTCATAGTGTGTGACTATGTGAAGGTGATGCAAGTAGACATGGGACGCTGATACAATTTTTAGAAACCATAGTTCTTTCCCAGAGATCTCTTGATGTAGTGGATATATATATTCTCCTAAATTAACAAAGGAGAGAGAGAGAGAGAGAGAGAGAGAGAGAGGATAATATTTTGAAAAAGAGAAGAACTTGTAAAGCCAATAGAAGAAAGATATTCATAAGAAACTCTAGAGTTTCAATTTCCAGTTTTGGGTATAGCTATTTTGCATTGTAATGATTTGGGTTTTCTCCCAAACTTGCAATAATACCTGTAAGCTTTGAAGATCAATTGATGAAAGGTAGAATCAACCTTAGTTGAGTGTCTCCTTGTGTATGGTATGCATTTCTAGATGTATCTTATTTATTTTTTCAATTAGAAGTATGTAATTTAATCCTTGCAAATATTTTGCATGGTACTTTTCAATACAATAAAGGAAATGTGTGGGTATAGTTGAGGATTACTAAGTAGACTCTCTTAATATTCTAAAACCATTTATTGTCTTTCTAAATGAATACGTAAATCCTAACTTACATGTGTATTTTAAAAGGCATAGTCTTGTGTGCTAATTTGATTAATACATCACCTTGTTTTCACTTATTACATGCTTGATTAAATCTAGACTCCATTTCCAATGGATAAAAGCACCGTTTTGTTACTAGTTTATTCTCCTATCATCCTCAACACAATCTAAATACATCAAATTAAACACCTTTTCAGTTTTATTTGTGTGTTATACTACCATGTCTGAATGAATATAATAATACGAGGGTGTATCATAAACACTTTCTCAAACACTTATATGTTAGATTATATGCTAATAAGGTTCTCATCCTTACTTGTCCAAGCTAGCACATAGGTATATTGTGACACCAGTATTGGGTACATAGTTGGTTGTAAGTTATTGTTTAGTGTTTCAATAATCAATTTGAAACTTTAGGGAGAACCCCCTTGGTCTTGCAGAGCCAAAAGTGAAGGAGGTCTTACCCACCTCAACCATTGGTCCTTAGTTACCCAACCTAAAGATTAGTTTTTGATAATTTTCCCAAGTTTGACACCCTTAGCATGTGGAAGATTATCGAACCTTAGGATTTGGGGCCTATAGCTGCATTCACCAAAAAATTGACACTATCATCAGGGACATTAAAGACAATAATATTTCCAAATCCTTGGTAGCAGGGTAAGTTTGGAGCTATGTGTTTTTTTTGGTAAGTTTGGCTTCCCGTCTACTTACACCAACAAATTGGTGTCATTTTCAGAGACAAGATAAGTCATTAATCAATTTGAAGACCCACGTTACTTGATGCTTTGTGTGGTGCAACAAAAAAAGTGTTGGGTTTTGGTTTGAAATTAGAATTTTGTCAATTTCAATTATTTTCTCCTTTAAGGAGTGATAACTCTGTCAAGGAAGATCTAGAAGTTTGCGTCAAAAGATAAAGAATGAAAAAAGATTAGTGTTCCAAAGGTCAATAAATTCCTGAAGCAATTTCTACTAGTGCAAAAAGGTGACAAGAACTTTAGAAAGCTAAAAATCTAAGTATCCTTTACATAATTCAATAAATAATGAAAAGGTGGGAAGTTCAAGTAGAAGAATTTCTTATAAAAATTATGATCAATACAAATCAAATGATTTAACCGATAATAGGGTTAGAACTACTAGAAGAACTTTCATGTGTGATCATACTAGATGTGGAAAAGAAACATATCCTAGTGCAAAATTATAAATGTGGGTTCATTTCAAATTTCACCTCAAAGAAACCCTATGCATCAACCTCTGAGAAATCAAAGGGAAGGTAAACATGATGCTCCTTAGTCTTCTGAGCATGGAGTAGAAACCCCATTTGAAGATGTTGACCCAAATATTTAGTTAGAAAATGAGGGTAGAGAAAGGGAATTAGATCAACACATTGATCTTATTGACTATCTTAGAGAAAGGAAACGTGAAATAGAGGCATAAATTACATTACAACATGCCCAATTAGCTCAAAAATCTCTACTAATGAATCAACAATAAAATATTTTCCAACCTCAAAATGTAACACTAGTTGTTCCAGTTCGGCAAGTGCCTATTATTTAGCAAAATCACTCTAATCCCCCACAAAAAATGTAATGCAATTGGGTCAACCCTAAAAGGAAATCTCAAAGATTTATTCTAGTGAGACCACTATCAGGATTAGAAAGATATAGATAATTGGAATTTTGCAATATTCTTAATTATCCTAATCCAATTCCAGCTGAAATTAAAGGAAGGTGCCAAAATTCTAAGGCAACAATGCTATCACTAGTGAGGGTTCCACTTAAGGAATTTCACTGATGTCACTGATGAATATGATATTGAAGATGAGGATGTCATGATGAAGAGTTTTGTGCAATTATTAGAAGAAAGTGCGAAAGAATGGTACAAGATTTTTTTGGTGATTAAAGTTGTAGGCTCCAAATCCCTAAGGTTTGATAATCTTCCAAATGTCAGGGGTGTCAAACTTGGAAAATTACCACAGACCTATCTTTAGGTTGGGAAGCTATGGACCAATGATTGAGGTGGGTAAGATTGTTGGCCCATAGTTTTCATTGCACCAAAAGATTGACTTGTTAATGCCCGATACAACTGCCAGAGTTAACGAATCAACAGGAGGTGGTTAGTCCATGTCACGAATCCCGAGGGGAGCACTGACCATCTACCAAAAAACTCCCCCTCAGTGTTACCTAAGGGGATTCAAACCTGACACCTTTGGTTCTAATACCACTTGTTGGCCCACAGTTGTTGTTGCACCAAAAGATCGACCTGTCAATGCCCAATACAACTACCAGAGTTAATGGATCCACAGGAGGCGGTTAGTCCATGTCACAAATCTTGAGGGGAGTGCTAACCATCTTCCAACAAATACCTCCTTCACTTCTAGCTCTGTAAGACCATGGGGGGTTTCCCTAAGATGCTAAATTGATGATCTAAAACACTAAACAATACCTTACAACAAACTACACCCATTGCACAATGTATCCCAATATTGGTGTCACAATATACCTATGTGCTAGTTTGGACAAGGTTGAGCATATTACTAACAGGTAATATACCATTTAAGTGTCTGAGAATGAATTTATGATACACCCTTGTATTGTTGTATTCATTTAGAAATGACAGTAAATTACACAAAAATAAAAATTTAAAGGTTTTTGAATTGATGTGTTTGGAATGTGTTGAGGATGATAGGAGAGAAAGCCAATCACAGACCAGTGCTTTTATCCATTGGGAAAGAGTCTCCAAATTTAACCAAAGAGCAATAATTGAAAACAAGGCAATGACTTAATCAAGTCACTACAAAAGACTATGCCTTTTGAAATGCATAGGAAAGTTGGGCTCTACACATTCATTTGGAAAGACAATAGATATTTGCAAAATATTAAGAGATTCTACTTAGTAATCCTCAAGCATACCCACACATTTCCTTTATTATATCTAAAAGATACCATGCAAAGGCTTTACATAGATTTTACAAACTTCTACCTAAAAGACTAGTCAAATATACATCTGGAAATGCATACCATACATAAGGAGGCACTTTGCTAAGGTTGATTTTTCCTTTAATCACACAATCTTCAAAGTTTGTAAATGTTATTACAAGCTTGGGATCAAACCCAGATCATTACAATAAAAAATGGCTATACCTAGAACTAGATACTGAAACCTAGGGTTTCTTGTGAATATCTTCTTTTGTTGGCTCTATAACTACTTCTCTCTTGTGTTCTCTATCCTCTTTTTTTGAATCCCTCAAAAATAGCATTTTTCTTCTTTTACCTCATCGAGACACATTCTAGGACTAGGAGCTAGAATTTCAGAAACTATACAATCCTCCATGCTTGCATGTACTACACCCACTTGGTTCACATGAATAATCCATGCCCTTGCATTAATGAGCATAAAAACAAGGAAAAAAATCCCCATGAAATTTGCAACAAATCATAGCCAAGATTGGATCTCTAACAAAACGGAGGCTTGAGAACCATAAAGAAGAATGGGAATTGCCTTATCCCACTTACAGTTATTGATAATGCATTTAACATCACCCTTCTAGCCCCTAGAATCAAATTTGGCAGTTGAGAGAATTGTTGCAACATTAATGGTGAAAATGTGAAAACTTCACGAAATGTCCAAAAGTCCAATCGGATCCCAAAACCCTGATAGAACCCTAAGGAAAAAAATAAGAGGGCAAGAATGAAAAAAAATCAGATTTAGACTATTGGGCCAAAAATCCAAAAGTTCAAAAAATTCTAAGGTCTCGATAAGGAAGGAAATTGGATCCAAGAAATCAAAATGGATTTGGATTGGTCCAAAAGTCCAATCGGGTCCCAAAACCATGACAAAAACCTAGTAGAAAAGAAATATCAATCGAGATCAAGAATCTCAATCAAATTTGGACCTTTGGTCTAAAAGTCTTGTTGGGACCCAAAGTCCCAATGGGATAAGGGAAGAAAGTCGATCGAGATCAAGAATATCGATCAAACTTGGACACTTGAAACCTTTGGTCTAAAATTTCAATCAGGACTCAAAATCCTAATGGAATAAGAAAGAAGAAAAGAGGGGAAGTGATCAGGATCAAGAATCCTAGTTGGAAATGGACCTCTCGGTCCTTAGGTCCAAAAGTCCTGTCGAGACCCAAAGTCCTGATTATAAGGATGGAAGAAAAAAGTCGATCAAACTTGGACTTTTTGGTCGAAGTCCAACATGCCACTTGGCATCATTTTTAAGCTTATGTAGGATGAAGGGGAACCCACCAAAATAATTTGGTGAACTCACTGAAAGGATGTCAGGTGGCATCATTTCCATGCTTCCACGAGCTAAAGAGAGACCCACCAAAAAAATTGGCAAACTCGTAGAAAACATGCCACGTGGCAACTTTTCTCACTTTCACAGTTAGAAACTAGGCATTCTTCAGAAGACATGCAGGCTCACAAAAATCAAGTCTAATGGTCTTGTCGGGACCCAAAGTCTCAATGAGATGAGAGGAAGAGGCAAGGATGAAAATTCTGGAAGGTCTCAAACCTTTCGAACTTATGTCTGAAAGTTCAATCAGGATTTGACATCCCAACAAGATGGAAGAAGAACAACATCAATCGAGATCAAGAATCTCGATTGAACTTGGACCTTTCAGACTTAAATCTAAAAGTTTAGTTAGGACCTAAAGTCTTGATTAAATAGAAGAAGAAAAGGAAAGAGCGAGATCAAGAGTCAAGAGCAGAATTGGAACTTGGTCCAAGTGTTCATTCAGGACCTAAATCCCCAACCAGACAAAAGGGAAAATAGAAGAAGGGGGAAACAATGAAGAGTATGGACATTTGGATCAGGGCTTGAATCCCCAAAAATACATGGAGAAGGAAAGAAAGAAGGGGGGAAAAGGCTATCTTTTCAACATTCTACAAAATTGGTTTTTGCATGCAACTTAGCAAAGGGATAATGCAATCACCAAAGGGACTTGAGCATGATATACCATTGATATTTATTACATTGGCCATAATTGATGGGGATCGTAACGGGATAAAATAAGGCACTATAAATTCACTTAGATTTATAGGTGCTAATAGAGTCTTCCTAAAAAAAACATAGACTCATGGGATGAGTTTATGAGGATCTTTTGAATGCAATATGGAGAAAGAGTGGACCCAAAACTTACAATCCATGAGTTAACTACCATCAGAAAAGGGGTAAATGAATTGTTTGTTGATTTCAACAATAGATTCATTATGATAATGAGGGAAGTACCTCACCAAGTAAGGCCAAATGAACCTATGTGCCTTTTTTCGTATTGTGGAGCCTTTGATTCAAAGTTAAGCTATCTTTTAAGAGATAAGAATCCTCAGACCTTGAGAGAAGCATATGTAATGGGTGATCCCACAATACTGGTTTACAAGTTTTGGCCAAACTGGACATTGAACTATTTTTTTTTAACTAAATCTTCACTTTCAGGCACTTATAGCTGCTAAACCATGAGGAATTTGAAGATGATGCAAACTAGTGATTTGTTACATTTTTTCTATAGATTCTAAATCTTTCTTTTTTTTTTGAATCAAATTGCATTTTTTTTCCATCTCCTTTGAAAACTAGTTTTAACAAGAAACATCATTTTTAAAGAGTGATGTGTACTTGCCAACACAACTTTTTTTCTATAAAGGATAAAATTATAATTCTTTCTAATTTAGATTTGTAACTATGATATCTAGTGTAAGCAATTAATTTCGTAGTGTTTTATTAAAAAAAAATCTTAATTAAGTTTTGAAGTCAGACCAGTTACAATTCAGACACAAGTTTACTTGCAAACACATATCTTTTTTTTTATGTATCAAAATTCAATTTTTTTTTTTTGGATCAAGGATATAAATATCTAGTGCATAGATATTTTTTAGAATTTTTTTTTATAATATGCTATTTTTCCACATGTGCAAAACAAAGAGCTTGATTTTTAGTGAAAACCCTACATTCACAAAAAATAAAAAATAAATATAATAATAAAATTAAATATATTTAAAATTATACTTTTTGGGAAGCTAATAATAAATACTACATACTTACAAAAAATAAATTTTAAATGAATTAATTTTATCCCCCAAAAGGTAAATCAATAGTGATTTTTTATCAACATTTTGATAGGTGTAATGGAGACTTTGTTATAGGTATGGTTTAAAACTAGCGGGGTTATATCCAAGGGGGTTTGATCTAAGGTGGTTTGATCAAACCATATTCAAATGGAATCCTTTAAATGGAACTTTTCAAGGCTTAAATCATTATATTTTCTAAAAATATGTGATTTCAACAAAAATCAGGATGTTCCAAAAAGTGTAAACCACTATTGTGGGATCACCCAATGGTGATCAACATAGAGATTAATTTGAAATCATCTAGGAAATACATCAAAATATTTTATATAAAACTCTTGAAACCAAATACAACGACTTGCAACAAGACTCTCACTGTTGAAGGAAAACTAGACAAGTTGATGGGAGCTATGAAGGAACTTTCATACAAGGTGGCAAAGAATGAAAAAGGTATGTCTTCTAATGTTGCTCCTACACATTTTAATGAGGTTTAGAGGTTACATAACAAGCCCTTTAATTATGATTGGTCTAAAATACCTAGAGGTAATGACAAGAAAACATCACCAAGGAACTCAAACCAAAGATACCATGAGAGACACACCCATAATCCCTTGAAGAAGGATCACATGAATCTTCAATAAGATTCATTTTGGTGTGATATATTTTATTTTCCTCATGATCAATCCAAGTGTGTTGCTGTAGTTTCACTTAATGAAGAGAAATAATTCCAAAAGTATGAGGGTACACCTAAATGTTATGATGATGCCAATGTAGATTAGTTGGATGCCTATGAGGGTGAGGATTTTTTTCAAAATGATTATGTTTATTATTGTGTTCCCTTTGAGATTCCAAACTGGGATTTTAAACAACTCAAGGAATGAATGAGGTGGGCGTATAATAAATCAAATCCCTCTAATAAGTATATTAAAACTCTCATTGAAGCTCTTTTCATTCAAGTGTAAAGTGATTACCATCTAGGACATAGACAAGTAGGTTCCAAGGACAAATCTATAGGTGTAGCTAATCCAAATATATCATCTGTATATTTGAATAAAGGAAAGCAAAAATAACATGATGCATAAAGAACAACAAATAGGTTTATAGGAAAGTATCCACCAAGAAAGAAGATGCATTTACCAAATGCACCCTTATAGAAGGTGTATGTCATAAAGGTGAAAGATGTTGATATATCAACCAACAATATGAGAAATCAATAGACTATTGTATATGGTGCCAAATAAAAGGCGACAGAGGAGGTTAGGAAAGTGGTAAATGCAAAGCAACTTACTGTTAATGATCAGGTAATGCCTTTCATACCTGATACCAATGTTGTAATAGTCTCATCTTTTATTCCTTTGTCTACATACCAACCAATTGACACCGATCAAGCCTTTAATCAATTAAAAGTTCAAGTGCCAGTTAAAGAGCTGCTAATGATCCATGAACATAGGGAAAATATATTTTCATACCTCAATGCCCCTACCATATTTAATCATCTAGATAAATTTGCAGCTATTTTTGAAGATAGGGCAACCAAAGTGAATATACAAGAGACCCCTAAAAAATCGAGCACTATTTCTACAGGTAACAAGCAAACTATTGAACCATTTTATGAATCTCTATTAATAAATGGTTGGCTAGTTAATAATTGTATATTAAATTTTGGAGCATCCAACAATGTGATGATGTTAGAAGTTATGAATCATTTAGGACTGCAAGTTTCAAATTCCTAAGTGTAATGCAATGGATTCTTGTGAGGTAAATGAAATTGGGATAGTAAATAGTGTTTTAGTACAACTTGCTACATACCCTAGTAAAGCTTTTTCAATGGATATTATCATAGTTGATTGTCCTACTAAGTGGGGTATTTTATTGTCAAGGAAGTGGGCAACTTCAATGGGTAGTAGTCTTCAAATGGATTTATTCTATGCTACCATTATGATGTGCAAAAAATATGTCCAATTACAGAGGGAAAAGAAAATGATGATCATTGTGGAGAATCCTAGTAAACTAAAGAATGAAATTTATTATTATGATGTAGAGCTTGATTGTTTAGTAGGCTATTATGATGATGAATATAATAATAGTATGATTCTAATTTGGTGCCCCATCTTCATCCAAAAAATGATAGACTTTGGAATATGCATTTCAACAGTGCATGTTCAAAAGAAGGTAATGGTGTAGGAATTATATTGATGTTCCCCGAGGGTAAAGGTTACAAGTTCACTTTTAGATTAAACTTTGAGTGAACCAAAAATGTGGTAGAGTATGAGATTCTACTACTTGGTTTAAATGTGGCTTCAAAATATGGAATCAAAAGCATCAGAGTGCATGGTGATTCAAAACTTGTGGTGTCTCAAGTTAGAGGCACGTATGTTATAAGAGAAAGAAAACCAAGAATGCATAGGAATGTTGTCTAGGATACTATTGAAACTTTTGATGCATTCAACATCATGTTTGGGTGGAAAGAGAAAGTAATGTGGTTTCTGATGTGCTTGCTATGATTAGCTTCAAAATTTGATGCTTCTTTCATTCCCCATCACTATAACTATGAGTTTGAGATCCTTACCAGGCCTAGTATTCCAAATAACATATACAAATGGTAGGTTTTCAATGATGACCAACATATTTAGGAGTTCTTTAATTGTATTAATTATTTTGAAAACCAACAATTTGATTAGCAACCCATGGTGGAGAAAAATAAAGAAGGTAAAGAGACTCTTTTTTAGAATGAAATTGTCTAGCTCAAAATCAATACCATTACTAGAGGTCTTCTTGCTTTAGAGAGAATGTTTGACAATCTTGATTGTTATAAGACAAGAAGTAAGCCTATCAAAGAAGAAGACATAGAAGGCATAAACTTAGGAACTGAATAAGCTCCTAAAATGGTTTATATTGGTAATAAATTAAGACTAACAGAGAAGCAAATGTTGATTGCATTGTTAAGAAATTAAAAAAATTGTTTTGCTTGTTCTTATGATGAATTAAAGACTTATAGAGAAGACTTGTTTCACCATACCATCCCATTGGAAACTGGTTCAAAGCCATTCAAACAAAAGCAATGTCCTATCAACCTTACTCTTACCCCTCAAATATAAAATAAATTGATGAAATTGAAAGAAGGTGGTATTATTAAACCAAACATACATTCAAAATGGGTGTCTAACCTTGTTCTAGTTAGAAAAAAGAATGGAGACATTAGACTATGTGTGGACTTTAGAAATCTGAATATCAAGTCTATTGATGGGTGTTTTTGCACACTTTCTCAACACAGGCAGTACATGAATGCACTGCCTCTCTTGAAAGGAGACTTCCAACAGCAAGTTGTTGAAAATCACCCCAAGGTCTCTTGGGTGTCAAGTCATGACTTGGATGGAATTCCTCAGTTCATATTTGATGTGATTTTTCTGGTAATCATAGGACAGACTTGCATAGCTAGATGTGAAGTGGATCTTGAAGATTGAAGTTTCTAAGATGGGAATTGATGTGTATTTTGCGGTAGGTTTGAACAACAATCTGAAACTCCAATGTTTTCTTAAGTTTTGGCTTTACAATGTGCAATGAACCTTAGCATAGGTCGTTTCTAAAGAAAAAGAAAAAAAGGATAGGGAAGAGGAGAGTTTCTTGGATCTGCAACTAACTATGAGCAGTGATCATGGAGGTTCTATTATCAACAACTTCCTTAAACAAGATTTCATTTAACCAAGAAGCCTACAATATCATGAAATTTGTGCTATCTTATAAGGTCTGTGGGTATTTTACCATTCATCCACCATATACATGCATGAATAAAGATAAAAGTTTAAAGTAGCTTTGATTTTTAGCCTAAACTAACTTTACACAGCCATTCACCAACAATAAATAGCAAAAAGTATGGACTGGAAGGCATCTACACAGCAGAAATTTTCACAATCATAGAACAACATTACCAAATATATCTAAGCAATCCAAAAACTAACTAGAACAACAATGTAAATCTAACTAAAACATCTAACTATGGGAGATTGAATCATGAAACATAGAGAGAAACTCAGAAAATGCACCAAAGTCAATGTATTTTCATTAAAATTTCTATAGCATGTCATTACAACAACTCAACTCCCTCTTGAAAATGAGAGGAGACCCCCTATTTATAGTGCCCAAAAGGTAGAATGAATGGCCAAGATTAGTTTGCATTGTGTGGCCAAGATTCACTACAAGTTAGGGTTCTACCTACCCCAGAATATTTTGCAATTTAAAATACAACTTTGTCTTTATCCCTATGTCCTCTAGTGATAGCACTGTAGAACTTTTTTTTTTGCTGATTTCCCTTTTGTTGTAGCTACTCTATCAGGAATTCTTCATTAATAATAGGATTGCCTTCTTGCTTCTTCAAAGCTGCATATTCCATAAACTTCAAAATCACCGACTGGAGCTTGTCGACCTCCAAAATCTCAGATCGTAGCAATTGGTAACTCCACTCCTTGGAGCTATATGTAAGCTTGTCCTAGTCTTCATCATACTTGGCAGTGTGGTCTCTAAATAGCTCTGACTAGGTGAAGGCTCGGGCAGAAAAACTCATGAAATCGGTGGTTATTTCACTTGACATTCTGTCCTCCATCTTTTTCTAGAAATAGAGCTTTATCTTTTCTGGACCCATTTGTACTACAGGCATGTCATATCCTGTCATCAACTTCAAGTATTAGGGGCAATCCACCCTAATTTCTTTAGCCCATTCAATATTCAGATCTACCTTGTCGAGCACCTGCTCCAACATTTCCTTCCTATTCTCAAATTCCTGCTTCCACACATCCATCAACCAATGATCATCCTTCTTGAATGCAAGCTCCTTCTCCCAAGTTTCCCTTGGCGGTTTGAGAATAGCCTCAATCTTCAGGTAAGTGGACTCATATCTTGCTAGGAAGTTAGTAAAGAGTTTCTTCATACTCTCAAGAGACTGCTAGAGATCCAAGAATTTGTTTGTTGTTCTAATAGCACAGCCAATGCCCATGTTTCCAGTATATAAGACCTACCAAAACCAACTTTCCATAGTCTTATCCAAGTTCTTTCTCCTCTCAAGCTTGTCTATTTTCTCTTTTGACAACAACTGAGGCGGGGTTGAGGACATGGTGGGAATTTCTTTCATTGAAGACCATTGTTGGATGTAGGTCATTAGATCAACTACCTGTTCCTCAAGTTCCTCTTTCGAAGTCTTATCTTGCTAAATGAGATGCACTACAGTAGCAATGGACTCTTGGAGGTGTTCTACTTTATGTTCCCTTGTATTTGTTCCTAAGTCAATAATAGAAATATTATAACTTACTCCTTCTCACACTATTGGTGTAGCTACTTGGAAGGTCCTTGATCCAGAGGCGTCCATTGTCACCTTTGACCTGACCTTGGGCCTCTTATCCTTCTTGGTAGTGATCTATGCTTTGGCTAGGATAGCCTCTAGTCTCGTTCTAGGATCAATTGGGGTGGGAGCTTTCTTTTTAACCATTCAAACACAGTAGATTTTTCCTTAGGTGATTTATGGTCATCCTTCCCCTCTTTTGTTCGGATCTCTATTTCTTTATCTCTGGGAGCCTTTTCCTTCATTTTAGTGTCTTCTCCCTCTTCCTCATCAGAGTCTTGGATGAACACTAGGTGTTTGATGGGAGGTTTAGTAGGCAACTATTCTTGGGGACCTTCTTCCTTTTTAGTCTCCTGCTCCTCCCTTTCTCCATCTTATGCATCCTCATGTACACACCCCTCGGGCTGCTCAACTTCGATGCCTTTGTCATCTTGACCCTCTCCTTCAGGTCTATCTTCTTCTACATTATTTTCTTCTCTATGAGGAGGTGACACATCTTTCGGCTGTTCCTTCTCTTGTTCTTGTTGTCCCTCGGAGAAAGGCATTCCCCCATCATGTTCGGGGCTTTCCTCTTGTTGTTCACTTGTAGGAAGTTCCACATTTTCTTTTATCTTGTCATCTTCTTGCCCTTCTTCCCTGGGAGGTGAACTTTCTACGTCCTCTTCAACATCCCTCAATTGCCTGGCCATCTCCTCCTCAGAATCACCATCAAATATTTGTATAATAGTTTTTCCACCGGTATCCTCTTCTTCGTCTCCACTTTCAGAAGACCCTGTTTCTTCTTCTTCACGGACTACCTTGTCAATTTGTCAGTGCTCATACTCAAGATGCTCATGGTACTTGTCTACTTCCTCCTCCAATGCTTTTGAAGTTTCCATCTCCCACCTCTCCCATTCCTCAGAGATTTGCATTGTGGCATCCATTGTTGGCGGCTCTATCAGAGGTTTTGTGGGCGGAGTATTAGCGAGGACCTGCGCTAAGACAGCCTGGATGGTGGGATCCATCAGTACTTGGTAAATCTCATAGGGTACATTCTGCATGTGCTACGAGAATTCCTTTGGCAATGTGAGTGTGGGAATTGGTACTATAGCTACTGTCAGGGGAAGTGACGTAGTGGGCGACATGGAGGCTGAGGAAAGTGGAGAAGTCGTAGTGGAGGAGGAATCAACCAATACTATGGGCCCAGTTGGTGAAGAGGAGGCAAGGTGGACCGATATATCCACCGTAGGTGGAGACGTAATGACTACATCCTGAGAAATAGGCGGAGGGGAAACAATATTGGAAGCAGTTGATGGAAGCTTGGGTTGATTTGTCTCTGTTTCCTCTCCCTCATGAAGGGGATCCTCCTAAATTGCAAGCAGTCCCATAACGCTTTCGGACCTTTTATGTCTCTTTGAGGGAGAACCTCTGAATCCTTCTTTGCATATACTTTAGGATTTGGCTTCTCCTCAGCCTCTTTCCTTTTCCTTAATCTTGTGAGTGAAGGAGATTTGGATGTTTCTCCCATTGAGGTTGTAGCAGCATCATCATCGGTGGCACTAGTCTCACTTTTGAGCCCTTCATAAGTTAGGATGACCCCTTGCTACTTCA
>VDFB02275655.1:0-45722 GCA_007258455.2 Sequoia sempervirens
ACACCATCTCAAAGAGGGGAAAAATGTAGACATCTAAATTTGACCACTTACATTTGGTCAAATTTATCCCTTTTCATCTAAATATCCTCTTTTTCACATTAATTTTAAGTAATATTACTATTATTTAATTAATACCCCTAAAGTCCTCTAAATCCCTAAGGTATCTAATTAAATAATTAAATACTTTTATTATCTATCCTACCTTACCCTTTCTATCCCATAAATTAAATAAATAATTTCTATTTATTTAATTTACTCCCTCAAGTGTCACATCCTCAATCATTTTTTCCTAATCCTAATCCCCACCTAAACTACCCACTAAGCAGATGCACACACTTAATCCATGATTAACTGGGTCAACTCTCCCCATCCCCCAAGGAATTTTTAATTCCTTTTCTCTTTCCCAAGGAATATTTAATTCCTTTTATCATTCCCATGAAAATTAAAAAGGAATTTTTTAATTCCTTTGGTAAACTCTTAGTCTCATCCATTGATCTCTATCAATCAATCCTAGCCATTCATCCAAAAATCCTTCAATCTATTTATCCCAACACTTAGCCATTTTCACTTCTCTCACCCATTTTCCACTGGAGCACTGTTATGCTGCCAAAATTTTGACTGAGCACACATCCAATAGAACATCATGGGAAAATATACACAATAGGAGGCTTTGTACACTAGTTTGAACTCCTCATCACCCTATCTTGAGTGTTTTGCTTGTTTTTCTTGCATTTTAGATAGATTAAAAACACTGCACATAGTATCAAACAATTTGAGAATCAACAGATTGATTGCTAGCCCATGGTGGAGAAGTATGAAAAAGGTAAGGATACTCATTTTGGGAATGAGATCATTCAACTCAAAACCAATATAATTTCTAGAGTTCTTGTTGCTTTAGAAAGAGTGTTTGATAGTGTTAACTACTATAAAAAAAGAAGTAAGCCTACAAAAGAAGATATAGAAGGTGTAAATCTATGAACTGAGGTAGCTCCCAAGATGATTTATATTAGTAAGAGGTTAAAACCAACCAAGAAGAAATTGTTGATTTTATTTATAATAAAGTATAATTTTTTTTTTTACCCAGTCTTATGATGAATTGAAGGCTTACAAATTGTAACATTGGAAAAAGGGAACCCTAAGTTTAAAGTCTAAACCTAGGATTTCTTTTTGCTCCTTTTTTGAAGGTACATTAGGATGAAAAAAAAGGGTGTTTAGATTGACTTTCAACCATGAAGGTGAGTCAACTAGACCTGGGTCTAATCCTTTTGAGCCTTAGAAATGGACTAAAATTGATTTTTATGATTGACCTAGTTCAACAATGTTCCCTACTATGAAAATTGCAATATCTTGATGATTAATAGACTAAAAAAACTTGTAGGTAGATCTGGTAAGTGCAAAGGACTATGTACTTACCCAAAAAAGTTGGTTCTGACCACTATAGAGGGGAAAAGTCACCCTAGGGCATATGGGTCTTTGTATTCTACTTTTGCTCTATTTTTGAGGTCCTCTAATGACATATTTGAGCTTCTAACTCCCAGTTGCAGAGTTGTCAAAACACTATCGAATAATTTTGTAGGTGAGTTTTCATGAGTTGACAAGATGTAGGGCTTCATTTTTAATAATGAACAATTTATCTTCAAGCTTCCTTCAATCCTCTTCAAACCTAAAATTTGCATATTCACAAAGATAAGAGTTGTTGTGCCATTTATGGGTTTTCCTAAGTCAAACCTCGTTTTAGTTTTTCTACTTCCACAATGGCAATGCCAATGATAAATTGATAATGTATAGGAAGGAATGATGAAATCACAAAGTGATACAACTCACCACCCTTTAATGTCTTCCTTGAAGGACTGAAGTCATGCACATTACTTCAAGGTCTTGGGTCTTGCTTGCTCTATTGCTTGAATGCTTTGGAGACCTACAAAAGTGTTAGCCTTCACAAAAAAATAAACATACATAAACTCACATAGGATTTAAAATGATGTTAGGATCTTGAATTACTGCAATAAAGCTCTGAAATATTGCTCTTGACTTACTTGATAGTGATCTTGATCATAAGTTTACCAATATAATTTCACTTAATGCTAGATCATTTCACTTAGATTTTAAATGATTCAATAACTAGGAATTTATAGCTATTTCTCTAATTCTCAAAAATTAAATCCCAATAAACAACATTTGTAAGTTGAATTTTGAATGTTAAAATGCTAACACCAACATATCCAAAATTGGTCCTCAAAAAAAAAGGTGGACCCATACACCCTAAGGTGAATGGGTCCCGACCCTATTTTCCAAGACATTAAGTGTTGAGGTCAAAATATTAATTAGATGCGTTATTCAATGCTTGAAATTTCTTGAAAGTGGTATAAATGGGATATAGAATGCATAATTTAGGAAATTAGGGACCCAATTAGGCTCAATAATTTAAGGGGAGCAAAACCTAGTGTGGCATTATCAAGAGTGACAATTTACGATGGTACATTTAGCCCCTACTTTAGTGAGAGTATGAAATTATGCTCAAACTCACACTAAAGTAGAAAATATATGTCAAGAGCCCAATCCAATTGTCCAAATGTTGAAGAGAAAATATGAATAAGGATCTAGGGAGGTGATCAAGCCCCCAAGATCCAAGATCCAAGATCCCATGGAAAACTAACATAAGCACAAAGGACTACATATATGTATGATATGTGGCAAGACAACATACACAAACATACAATGTCAACATGAAATACAAAAAGGAGGGTATGGATAATCACGAGCTAGCAAGCTATTTTATGCTAGGATCCATACCAAAGTCATTCATGACACACAATAGCAAAGTTTGATATTTTCTAGTTGAATCATAGACAAGAAGGCATACAAGCTAGTGAAGTCTGATATTTATTGGGTGAACCCCCAAGACTAGGTAGGAAAATGAGAAACACACTGTCTAGTGAAGTTCACTATTCACTAGGTGTGCACCCATGTCAACCATACCAAGAGTTATACCATTGATAACTCTAATAAGGTGTTAAAAATGATCAAAATTTTATGCCAACACAACACTAAGTTCAACGCCTATGAACAAAGTGAAGCAAAAAATTCCAAAGTCAATGTCAATGCATCACTAAGTCTAATTCCCATGAACAAAGTGAAGCAAATAATGCCAATCTATGCCCCCGCCTTAAAGAAATTGCTAAACACCATGCTGTGAGCAATTAATTTAAGGGAGAAAAATGATAAATTTCATACAATAAATGGTCATGAGAGCCTATTTGGAAAGCTCTATGTAAATGATATGTTTCCAAATGAAGCTACATCATGATAAGGGGTTGCCCCCAAATATAATGAAACAAAGAAAAAAATATGAACACATAAGGGATCCACATATCTAGGGTCAGTATACGTCTTTTGTACAATGATATAATAGAGCTCGAAACTGACATCATTCCCCAAGTACTCATGGAACAAAAAAATAATGGAGGAATGACACATAGAGAGAAAAATAATCAAAAGGGTCAACATGGAAAAGAACTCAATGTTTCAAGACCTTGTATTATCCCCAAAAGGAAAACACAAGACAAAAAAAATAAAAGAAAAAGTTTATGACATATAGAATAATGAAGATACAAATAGAAGAATTCCATGACAGGTTTGTTTCTTTTGTATCCTTGTGCCGAAAAAGCTACAAGGGTCACCCAAAGAAAAATCACAAACATAAAGGTACGCCAAGTAGAACAACATGGGAGATCACATCACATGTAAGCAAACACAAATTTAATACATGAAACAAACATAAGCGAGTACCACACATGCGAGCTAACTTAAAGCAAGTCATTTGCATCCCAATCTTGCTCATCATATAGGGAGGGTGGAAAACTAGATAAAGGGACTATATAAAGTATCATACTAGGAGCATCTCCAGGTTCAACACGTGGTGGGTCACTCTCATTAGGAGGATCATCATGGTTTCCCCCATACAAGTTCATTTTATTTGAAAATAGCATATTAAGCTCATTATGGACTTGTTCATTAGTTTTAGCAATGTCATCTTCATCATCCAAATTAATCACAATGGGAGGTTTTATGATAATATATGTTGTATATTCTTGTTTCACCTCTTGTTTTGGTTCCATGTCTTATTTTGGTGAAGGTTGTAATTATTTTTGAGTTTTTTACATAGGTGTTGGATTATCATGTACAATTTTATTTTTTTCTTCCAATTGATGAGGGATAACACGATGCCTATGCCTACACTATTTAGCATTTCAGTTTCTTCTTGCACAATTTTCAATTTGTGATGTGGTAGGAGTGGGTTTCTAGACCATTGGTCTCTTTTATTCCCTTAAGAGAGGAATTGAAGGAACCATTTGGGGTTAGAAAACCACTATCTCTTAAGGTCTATACACTTGTTTTATCTTTGGAGGCACAAAATAAATCACTTGATTATCTCTTGGTCTTTTAGATGGTATGGGTAGAGGAACTATGACATACTTACCTTGGTTACTTGGAAGGTTCTTTTCTTGGGTCATGGGTTCATCCATAACTTGTGGAGGAGGAACAATAATGGCCTTTTAATTTTCAAGAATGTTGATAAGAGGTAACTATGTTATGCGCTTCACCTTAAAATTTTGGTATGACTTGAAAAATAAGTCATCACAAGGTTTTATACGTTTCATAGGTTGAGGCCAAAATAAATCTAATGAAAATTTCCCATGGGAGGATAAAGGATTAGACCCACTATGATGCACTATGAATATCTCATTTTCAAATGGGAACTTTTTGCACTTCTGAATAATTGATGGAATGACATTCATGAATCATAGCCATGGGTAGCCTAGCTTCACATGGAGTTGGTTTGACATTGGGATTATGTAGAATGATACATATAATTTTTTTGATCCAAATTTAAGAGGAAGAGTGATCGAACCTATCATAGGGAAAGAAAAACCATCATGAATTTTCAACCATTCTTTTGATTGCTCATATGAATCTTGATAAATATCTTACACAAATAAGAATTCCTTAATGATCACATTCTCTACACACATTAGATCAATGAATATTCCTTGTATAGGTTTTTCATTGATATGTCGAGTGATATAGAGAGGACCATTAGGTGCATATATGGATGCATCACAATTGGTGAAAGCAATTTGATGCGAGGAGCATCGATGGTGTAAGGGCAATCTTGCATCACCAAAAATAGTTAAATTTCAAGTTTCGGTTTTTAGATGTTTTACATTTTGGATACCTTTTTGTCATAATGAAATTCCCAATTTATGGTTTTATTTTTCTATTCCCGGGTGGAAAGATATTGTAGTTTTAGTTTCCCAGATTTGCACCTTGAAAATATCTTCTGAGTTAGATTTGAGGCACTTAGAGTTCCTGGATCGGCCCCAAAACTTGACAAATTGGTGTAGCAGATTTTGAGCGTG
The DNA here is from genome assembly GCA_007258455.2 of Sequoia sempervirens. NCBI lineage: Eukaryota > Viridiplantae > Streptophyta > Pinopsida > Cupressales > Cupressaceae > Sequoia > Sequoia sempervirens. Next base: position 5,421 of record VDFB02275655.1, read on the forward strand.
TTGTTGACTTTGAGACTTTCCAATGGTTCAAACAGTTCGTGAATCGGAGTCCCGGATCAAAAGTTATGGCCCCGGAAGTTGGCACACTTTCTAGAAGATACAATTACAAATGCTCTTTTGAAATTTGAACTTCATGTTGTAAATTTTCGGCGCCAAACCGCCTAAACTCAAATTTGAATGTTGTTTTGGCTCCAAACTAAAGAGGAGCTCTATTTATGGGTGGGTTTCTAATTTTTGGGCAACTTTTTGGGGACAAGCTCGCATATTGCTTGAAAGGGTGATTATGTAGCTTTCTGTAACTTGCATGTGTTGTAGAACTTGGGGATTTGAGATCCTCTGCATGTAAGAAGCTCCATTTTGAATAATAAAATTATTCTCTTGTTTGTGGGTTATTTTCTAAGTCTAGACTCGCGTCTTCATCACAATTTTAGGTAATGCAATGGTTTGGCCCTTACGAGGTTGAACATCTATTAAAGAAATCATGCTATCTGCTTCCTTCTCATCATTATTTTCATCATCATTCTTATCATCATTCATATCATCACTCGTATCATCTCATGCTTGCACAAAGTTGGATGAATGGTTTGACATTGGATTGATAAAAAATTTCAAGTTTTGGTTAGATAGTGGAACAAACTTATTCCCTTGATCATTAACACCGCTCACCTAGATGTGAGTAGAACCAATGAGGTCTTGAAATTTTTGTTTAAGATGCATGCATCACTTTGTATCATATCCACTTGTGTGATGATATTGAAAAAAGGAATTTGGATTGTAACTTGGAGGTAAGGGTTTGGTTGTGTCCACAAGTCTAACTAGAGGTAATCAGATTAGGTTCTTCTTCAAAAGTTGCAACATGATCAAATGGAGGGTGTTAGGTAATTGGGTAAATTATCTACCTCTTAGTCTAAATTGGTATGGAGTTGAACTTATGGCGTCAACTTGAGGTTGAATGTGGTTGGTTGTTTGAGGTGTATGCAACTTAATAAAGATTTGTATTGCTTCTTGAATGGTTGATATTTTTTATGGTAGGGATTTGGATTTCCCAACAAGAGTAAATGAAGATGTCTCTTCATACTGACTAACCAAGTTTTGATAATCATGGAGGGTTGTACATAAATGTATAAAGGATGGATATTTCATCAATAAGATTTTATCCCTTATTCTAGATTGTAAATTTTCAATGAACACTCATTGAACATCCGAATCAAGAAGAGTAAGATTAATTTGTGAATAAATCAACTAATAGTCCCCTATAAAGTATATTACTTTTTCGCGTTTTCTTTGTTTTCATCACACTAGATCAGTTATTATAATTTTAGGTCCAATGTTGACTTGGAAATGTTGGAGGAATGCATCAAAAAGTTCATTGAAGGAGTGGATTGAGTTATTCATAAATGAAAAAAACCATTCTAAGGCCATTTATTTCAATGAACTAGGAAAGAGCTTAGACAAGAGTTTATCTTAAAAAATGAAGTCACTACACAAGGTTGTATGTGCTGATATATGATTGTAGGGTCTCCTTTACCATTATACTTATCAAATTGAGGTATCTCTATATTTTTTGGTATTGGTGTTTTCAAAATTTCAAGTGACAATGGGTTCCTCTTAACATATTGCAATGGTTGTGTTGTGTAGTTTTCGCACACATGCCCCACTGAAAGTAGGGACCCCCTTTTTTTCACTCTAATTTTTGGTGCTTTGGCCATTTGGTTTTGAGGACTTGCTCTCTTCGACATGTGCTTGAATGTTTATCTTTCTTGCATTGATGATCCCTTTACGTTACTTGTTTAAAATCTTAAGTTTTAAGCCATTTCCAAGTTTTCGTTTGATTCTGGGATTTTCCTCTTCTGATGGAATTCCCTAGTTTCCATGAAAACCCAACGAGGAGGAACTTACACTGTGATTCGGGGATTCTGGTCCTTTGCAGAATTCCATGCCGATCAGATTTCTCTGAAATTCCTGCACTCCGTCAAATTCTCAAGTTTTGTTTTGGGTTGTCTTTTCAGTGGCATTAATGCTTGATCGTACAATTTCTGCAGCATGTATTTAGTCAATTTTTGGGAATTCTTGTGCCATTGAGATTTTATCATTTGTCTTATGTTGATCTGGGAGGTTTGATCTTAAGTGCTAGGTTTCATTTGACGTTTGGACTTTTTCATTTGTGAGCTTGGTGGTAAATTTCCTGGGCATGATCATTGTTGTTTTTATTTACTAGGACGTCAAATTTGGTTGCCAGTCGTTGAATAATTGCATTCATCTCATTAATGGTATGTATTTGTTGCCTTAATTTCGAATGTTGGATGTTAATGATTCTTTGACATCTTAATCATGCGTGGAGTTTGGATTTTATATGTCTGGCCTCGACCATTTCAAAGCTAGGGTTGTGCAAATGTTTTGTAATTTCTAGAGGTCTCAAAGATGCACCCCTTAGTTAATCCTTTTAAGTTTGATAGTGCCAACTCCATCTTCAAACCAGACCTAGCTTGTATGGTTGCTTTAGCTTGATTGAATTTTAGGGTTCCCGATCTTGACTGATTGTTGGTCATGAGTGAGGTGTAAACGTGTGATTTCGGTTCCATTCAGGTGAAACTCACTTAAGTTTTTTTCAAAAGACCCATTTCTATGTTTAATAAGCTAAGCAATCTAAGTTTGAGCTAACTCCCCTGTGGTAATGGCGAATTTTGGGTTTTGAGCTTAGAAGATCGATGGTTAAATTTAGATCATCACCAATCTTCACCAATTTGCCTCTAGGAATGTTGAAAACCAATGGACAACTGATGAGAGACTCAAAATAAATTAGATTCGAGCCCAGGGACCTCAGATTCTTGATCGTTCGATTGTTCTAGGTGAAATCGTAAGAAGTGGTAGTTTAGGGGATTTCGCGACCTTCGCGGAATTCCCACATCCTCAAAATTTCTTGATTTCTCCTGTGCCTCCTTGTTTTCTCGAGGTGTGCAAAAGCCCAAAATTCTACATACCTCGCAGATTTCCTTTCGGGGCATATTTTGTTGAAATAACTTCGCAGTACAAAAAATTTGAGGGATTAATGAATTTAATGTTGTGCATTTGACATCTCATGGGTGATATTGATAATTTAAATGATGTTACATGCTTTCCTTTCACGTTGTGATGATTGAACTGATTACTTTTGTGCTTGATCGTTAAAATCCGCTTAGCTAGGAATTTCCTAAAATTTCGCTCTGGCCAGTTTTTCCCAAATTGCTCAGAATCCCAAATTTAAAATGATTGTGTTTTATGATTGATTTGAGGGATTTTGTTATGATTTTGAGCTAGTTTAATGATGAATATGTTGTTCATGGGTGAATAACCTTGATTATAATATTATAAAAGGATTTATTGTGGTTTTTTCTACTAGATGCACGCTGAATCAAGTAAGACAATAGTTAGGAGGACCAAGGACAAGCAGACAGATCCAAGTGTTGAAGGGTCTGCTATCTCTGAAGCAAAAAGGATCAAAATGGATATAAAGAGTAGGATCCCAAAAATCAATTTGACCTCCATCTGGTCAAAGGTCATGGATACAAATGTAGGCCAATGGGATTATGAGGAATTCAACGCAAGGATGGCAGCAAAAAACCTTCCCCTATTGGCTAGAAGGATATTGGAGTCAGGATTGGCCCATGTGGCTAGCTTCCCTCCTACAGTTCAATGCTACAAGTTAGTGCTTGAATGTGCTAGACATTATGACAGGGGCACACAAAGGATAGTTGGTCCTCAAGGGTGAATAGTGAAAAATCTTAACCCTGTATCTATAGCCCAAACCTTTGACATGCCTGATAGGTCTCATGTGGTGGGTTTTGATATAGACATAGCGAAGAAGTATTATGATGAAGACATCACCAAATCACAGCAGGTCATCAGTTCCTAGCTAGAGAAACCCAAGTCTCACTTCTCCAAGCTGCCCAAACAACTATTCAGAGAAAATTTCAAAAAAGGAATACTATGATGCTATCAAACTCCTCAGTAGAGTGGTGGGATTGAAGAGTACAGGAGTATTTGAAAACTAGATGTTCCATGTTATTGTGAGGATGTAGCAGAATATTGACTATCATTGGACAGGCATTATAACTGCAATGATACATGAACAAATGTGCAATGTCCTATAGACAAAGACCTTCACAATGACCTCTTACTTGGTCTATGCACTTGCAAGGTTCCACCCATACAAGGGACTAAGTACAAGGGGTGTGTTTGGGCAAGATGTGATTTATAAGGTGTACCCACAATTACACTTGGGTAGCACAAGTTAATATAGGAGTGTGAATGATGCATTTACCATGTACATCACCAGGTTATTACAGGGTGTAGAGCATGTTTTGATCTTAGACAATGCCAAGGAACTAATCAAGAGGTTTGGAGCTTGGATTATCCAGTTCCCTACCTTCTCGTACATCAGAATAGATGGTTGCTAGAGGGCCCCATATAGACTTCCTAGATATCTCACAAATCACATCATACTTCTCGAGGTCACAAGGCGGATCTATGATTTTGATGCAATTGTTAAGAAGGAAAAACATAAGAGAAGATTTGGTGGTGATTTTCCTTTGAGAATAGGTAGTAATGAAGCTTGCCTCTTTATTAATTTAGCCCATTCTTTTTAGGAGGAAATGAGCACTTTGGGTCTCTCTTTCCATTCTAAGAGATCCAAATTTGATAGGACTAGTGAGGCACAAAGAAAGGCCAGCAGGGAATATAGCCATAAGGATGATGTAGAGGATTATTGGGAAAACAACAAGGTTGAATTTGAAGTTAGAAGAAAGAAGTTCTCCAGGCTACCAGTGAACTTGGTCTGACTATACAACATAAAGGCCATTCCTGATCAAATTGAAGATGATGGAGATTTGATTCAAGGCCATGATTATGAGGCTGTGAAGGATAAATTTGTTGGAGAGATAGACTGGCTAGAGGAAGAGAAGACATAATTAGAGGGGATCATGACTCTAGTAATCAGGTACACCAAGTTATGGCTCAAACACAATATTTGAGAGTTAGAGAGTAAAGGTGTGCAATGCACCTATGATCCAATGGGAGACTTGGAATCTCATTCCACTTTTGAAGAGTCAATTGAGCAGGACCCTAAGGGTAAGGCTAAAGTAAGTTCTCCTTTCAAGATAAATATTAAGGATGTTCAAATGGAAGAAGGAGAGAAGAAAAGAAGACCTATCACCAAGAAAATAAAACATATTTCAAAGAAAAATAAATCTGCAGAGGAGGAAGCTGATGAAGATGGAAACGAAGGTAGTGCTTCCATGCCTAAGAGAAGAAGAATTGTGAGATTGTCTTAGAAGAACAAGGAATCTTCCAAGGCAAGGGATGAAGCTAGCCCACCAATAGTGAGTGTGGAAAGATTGGGAGAGAAAGCATAGGCGTACACAAGAAGATCAAGAACTCCCTCTCCCAAGGATGGTGTGCCAAATAAAAGTGTTCCCTTGGCTATCCCTGCTATAGAACATGATAATATCCCTCCTCATGAAACTCATAATGTACCAAGTGAATCGAGGGATGCAGAGGATCATCAGGATCAAGGAGAAGAAGAATTACGAGAAGGTGAACTCTATAGTACAAAGGCAGAAATAGAGAAGATATTGCAGTCCCCTTTGGTTACTTATGAAGATTCACTTGTAGGAAATGAAGAAGATAGACCTCCACATAGAGAGGAAGTGCCAATCAAGACCCCTTCACTAGTGCATGAAAAAGAACATGATAAGGGAAGTGAAGATAAGAATGAAGAGATTCCTAAAAAGAAAAATTTGAATGAGGATTTCTATATGGTTCAACAGGATGTGGTTGGACAAGGTGATGTGTAGTCAGATTCCATTATTCCTACTTGGCTGGATAAGGAATTAAAGAGTAAGCAAATTATGGTGGACGATACTCCTCCCAGCTGGGATGAATTACTAGAAAACATAGGAAAGGGAAAAGAAAATAAAAAATCCAGGGTTATCTTCAGGATTGAGAGGGATGAAGCTACTAATAGGGTGATCCACATTGCCACTCCTGTACCAGATAAGAGTAGAGATGAAATGACTGGTAGGGATTACAGTGTACAAACTATCAGCTTGGGACCCACCTCCATGATGCAGGAAGTTGAAGAATTTGAACGCTCCAGTGCTGCTATTTTGAGTAGGTTGAAGAAAGAAGTGCAAGCTAAGCAAGATTTGAAGAAGGAAAATGAAAAATTGAAGAGGTATCTATAGAATTTGATGAAACCCTTGCAATCCATCAGCTCCTTATCATCTGTTGCAAGTTTTCTACCACAGGAGACAATAACTGATTTGGAGAAGATGAAAAACACTACACATGCTACACTAAACTAGTTGCAGGGAGTGGAAGCGAAAGGATATAATGCCATCAAAGAAATCCTTTCAACCAGTGGAGATGCTATAAGATCAATGGAGTGGTTGAAGAATGTACTAGTTCAAGATAAGGAGGATGTTGATCTCTTGCTACAAAAGACCAAAACCATCATGGAATATACTGAATATAAGATGATAAGTGATCAAATTCTTCCTTCTTCCAAAGTTGTAGAATCCTGGGAATGGTACAAAGTTTTGCAAATAAGGAAAAGGGTTTTGAAGAAAGTGTATAAGCAAGGATAGAAAATTGAGGATACCCTGACCAAAATCTATAACAAGTGAATTTCCTTCTTCGAAGTTATGATAGGTAGAAAAAGGTTTGCACCAAACCATTTGATTTGGTAGCAATTGAGAAAATGGTGGCATGATGTATATTCTCCAGTCAAAGAGGACTTAGTCACTGAACACCAGTTAGATGGTGCAACCAAATACATTGCAGTGATGGATAAGTATCAAACAATAAAGGTGGATTGGGATAAAGTCGTTAAGCAGTCAAGAGAGGACATCAAATCTATTGAGAGGAAAATTAAGGTGTTAGTTATTCCACTTATAGCCGACTTGGAGAAGGTATTTTTGATTGTGCGAGATAAAGTGGAATGAGATAAGGAAAAAGGGGAGAGCAGTTAATGCAATGCCTCATCAGAATTTGTGCTTCCCCATTATTCCTCTTCATCTTTCACATGCATTGGATTGAGCCATGTTGGAGATCCCAGGCTAACCTAGATGAAGCTCATGCATTTAATGCACATTTTAATTTATTTTGAATTCTTCTTGGCCAACTTGTTTTCTGGGGCCTATTGTTTTGTAACCCTATTTGGGCTGACATAAGATGTAATCTCTATAAATAGGGATATTACCTCATTTGAAAGGTTTAGATAGTTTTACATTGCAGAGAATTAAGGATTAGAGCAAGAAGTTAGTAGTTAGGTTATTTCCAAGCAAGTGTTGTAATAGAAGACTAGAATTGTTGCTACTTTGGATGATTTAATGCAAGTAAAGGCATTATGATTTGGTGTCCTTCTTGTGTTAGTTTATTTGGCATGGTTCTTGTGATTCAATATTTTGAAATTGCTTAAGCTTAGTTGATATATGTTAGATTTAATGTTAGATGACTTAATGATGTTTATGATTTGATGCTTGAAGTGTTGCAACAATCTCTAGTTCATACTTTTTGCAGCTTGCTGATTGTTGGTTGCTTTGCAAAGTTAGCCTGGACTTTGATATTCATTTTGCTTAGTTTAGTTGTGAATTCTTGTTCATTTCAATTGTAATAGGATTGTTTTGGATGAATGTTCATGATCTGAAAATCTTACGTGCATTAGAAGATTGCACTATTTCTATAAGATTGCAGATTTATCTGGGTCAAGCAGGAATTAGTTTCTGAGGGATTGGTCCATTTCAAGTATTTTGTCATCTGCACTGTTAATCCTAGGATTAGTGTTAATCTGGAAGTCTCTTTGAAACCCTTATCTTTTGCTATTTCTTTTATTATTTGGGTTAGATTGAGGATTTGAAGTATCATCATATTGCTAGATTCGATAAATTTGATGATTCAATATTTGCTTGTAGTAAGGTCCCTTTGTGATTACTAGCATTTTCACATATTATCTGAGCTGTTTATGCATTGTCAAGACCTAATATTAGAGACCTTGGGGTTATCTCTTGAGGCTTGCTAATAGAGATTCACCTTTCAAGAGAGATAGGATTTCCATATTTTGTCTGAGTTGTTGCTGTGTAGAAAACACCATCAACAGATAATAAGGATCAAAAGATAAATCTAGAGAGAAAATTGATAAGTTTGAATATTACCATCACATGACATAGGGATAGAGAAATAATTATTGGAAGAAGGATCAAACTTCATGAAGAAAGTATAATGAAAATGAGATTCATCAATCCATTATAAAGCTTAAAAAATTGCATAATCTATACACACTAATAAGTAACATATCACCATCAAAATTTTCATAGTTAGTGAGTAGGAATTATTTCATGTGTAAGGGGTATCCATATAATCATGATAATCATCATGTAGTAAATCCTCACTAAGGCTCATAATATCATCATCTAATGTAAGAAAAGATGATGAAGCATGAATGTGCATACATGATAGGCTAAAAAAATATCATCAATACATATTCCAAGCATCATGAAAGGTATATCTAAATGAATATTGATAGGTCTTGCATGAGCTATGGGAGAATGGTGATCATGAAACACATCATAATGTATCAAATAAGGAAGGATATAAAAAGAACATGGCTTTATGAATATATATAATCATCATGACACGTAGAAGGAATATCATCATAATATGCAACAATTTCATGTATAAATAAAGGAGAAGTAGCTTCATCACATAATACATAATGATTATCTAACACAGACTAGATGAAGTTAAGCATATTTTTACAAATTTTATAGTACAAGTTTGTAGGTGTACTTGAATGATCCAAAATTGTGGTTCCTTGTACATGTGTACACCATAACCTAACAACCCTAGTTCTCAACCATATTCAAATGAAAAATAGTGAAAATAAACTTCAAATGCACCCATGAAAAGAGTGACATAATCAATTATAAGTTGAAGATCAATTTACCTTCAAAAATAGCTCTTCTATTGTCAAAATATGTCTTCTTTTTTCGAAATAAGTCTTCTATTGTTGAAATATGTCTTCTTTTGTCGAAATAAGTCTTCCTTTGTATTTTCTAGAATTTTCTTGAATTGAAAATCTATATATATATATATGGATGGTTTTTAGCCTAACATATTTTGATCGACCACCTGTCAGCCGAGCATGTTTTAGTTGAGAATTTTTAGGCCGAAACCCTCTCAACCAAAATGTGCTTAGCCAAAAATGGTCCAGCTGAAAATATCTAGTTGGCATCCTACTTGGTAGCCAACTCATCTTTTTTCAGGGTTTTATGAAACTTTCAACTTCAACAAAGTATTTCTTCATTTAGAATTATTTTTCTAAAAAAAAGAAAAATACCCTTTTTAGATCTCAGAGTGGTGAATCCAAATATGTAATTTTTTTAATATTTTGATTAGTTTTAATATATTTATTTTTAGAATAATGCAAGTAGGTTGTTAAATTTTTAAAAAAGGTTGATTAGAAATTTAAAAAATAGTAAAACATATTATTTTTTTTAAAAAATATATGGTGCACTAGAGAAGAGAGTCCTCTTCAAATGGGTATAATTTTTTTTGTGAAAATGATTAAAAAAATAGACATTGGTTGATGTCCAATGAAAATTGTCAAATTCTGACAAGTTTGAATTTAAAGCATTATTATGAGAAAAGTATACATCAAAAATTGATTTTTTTTTCCATGCACTAGATATTGAAGTTACCTATTTGGAGAAAAAAAATTAGGGGAAAAAAAGTTTTTTTCAATTTGTTTTTTGATGTCAACTGAACATCACTTTTTCTTGAAATTTTTAGCATTCCAAAATTTGTTCTTAAATTGATAAAAAAAAATGAAAAAAATTCTTAAAAAATCTAAAAAATTATAGGAATAAAATTCATCAAGAGTTCTGCATTTCATTAGTTTACATCATTTTGAAATTCAAAACATAAAGACCACTTTTATGTGGTCGAATGATGCAGAAGCATCTAGGGTGTAAGGAAATCTTGCATCACCAAAAATATTGCTCTTTTAGTTTTTATTTATTTTTAATAAGGGCTTAGGGCCTAGGAGAATAATATTTTAATTTTCAACAATGTAAATTCCCTTGGTGTGAAATTGTAAATATAAATCAGATGGGAAATAAGTCTTGGTAAAACAGTGAAAGCATCTTGGAGGGGAATATGCCTTTTGGGTGTCCACTTTTGGAGAAGTTCAAAAAGTGTTGTTTGCATGTACATGTGTTATAAAATTTCATAAAATGGCTTGCAAAAGAATATTGCATATATTTGCATGTTGGCCACATGCTTTGCATGTTGTTGCATGTCTGGGGTCATATTTGTGAGACCCAGTCTTAGTAAAACAACCATAACTTTCTCATACACTAACAAAATTAAGAATTACAAAATGAATTGAAAAGCTAGAAATGAGGCACACAAAAATTAGATAAATATTTTAGAAAATTCATACCAATGATGGAGTAGTGATAGGAAAAGAGTGACAAGTTTTTTTTTGTGGTTTTGGAAAACCGTAGTAGTTTTTCTCGATCACAAATCTATATATCAAGACTTGTCATTTGGGAAGGTGGATTTGGGAGTTTTGTATGTGAGATGGGGAGATGTCATCAGATTAAAGAGAGGATTTGAAGACTCCATTGTTGCAGATTTCTATTTGCATAGAAACCCATGGTTTAGGGTGCTAGTGAGCTCCATATTTGGACAGATAGTGAGCTAGTGAAATTTGTGTGAAGGGAGTTTGAGAGCTTTAGCTAAAAGAAGGTTGGAAGAGACCAAAAAGATATTTTTGTTCCAGGTTTGAAGGTGTGGTACAGTAGCAAGAAGATTCATTATTTAATGGTTTGTTTGTAATAGTGATTTCTAATGATGAATGCAAGTTGTAGGAGCTAGAATCTTGTGAAAGAAGTTGGATTGAAGGAGATCAATTTGGGATTGATGTAATGGCCCGCCATGCTAACCCCAAAGGGATAACTAAAAATAACAAATTATCACACAATTTTTTTTTTAAAGTACAACATTACATAAGAAGAATATTAACAACCAACACAAGAATGCAATTATACAAATACACTAACAACTACATCCTCTGGGGTACACGTGATGACATCACGAAACCTAAACCCATTCCATAATGATAACTAATGAACTCCAAGATTACATTATAAACCATGATATAGCATATGTTTACAATGATCACACATCCATTATTATCCATCAATAAGAAACATCCACAGATGATAACTCAACATAGACAAGATTAACTTATTCCAATTAACCATAAACATACTATCATCATATGAATTCATTGGAGCATATTTCCACAGATACAACACATCAAATAATAGCTACCATGAATCATTAACCACATAAGGATTATGAGGGTAAATTATTACATTGCATCTATTCCAGGAGTACATTACATCATTTCAAGAGCATATTACATCATTTTAGGAGTACATATGCACATTCATGCTTCTCGAAACATAGTGGGAAAGATACATCAAAAACTAGAGTAATAGAGAACTAAACATGATATAATTGAATTGTGGTGAAGCTCTGGATCCTCTGCAACAACACGAACTTCGCGCTTTGTGAACATTGACTAGGAACCCAATGGGGTGCAAAGCACATTCCACCCAACCACATGGACCCGAAGGCCCACCCCCCATGCTAGGAGATGACAAGAAAGAACCACGACCAAGAACAATCAAGCAGAAGGAAATAAGACTCAACAACTCAAAAGTAACAAGAAACATGATTAACAAGAATATCAAAAGGCTACTTCCAGAGGCTCACAAGGTAAAAGAGTAACAAGAGATACTATCAGAAGAGTGTCATCACATGGCCCTAACATGGGTTATCCTGGCTACCTCTTACTAGGCACCGACCCCCATCTATGGTTATCCTGGCTGCTCCTCACTAGGCACCGGCCCCACAGGGTGACACACATGAGACCACTAACCTTTTGTGAGGAAAAGGTAGTGATCTTGCTGACCATGGCCTTCTCATCCCATCATTAGTCTATGAAAGCACTAACGGCATGGGCGAGGCATCTTACTTATCTTATTTAGTGTGAACTTACCCAAACCCATTAGTTAATTATATTAGGTTATCACTTATTACACAAAATCTTCCATGGGTTATCTAGGCTACCTCTACCCCTTTATGCGTTGGCCCCCATGAATACCCACTCTCCTTGGTTGCATAAAAAATAAACCTCATGACATCAAGGGGTGTGCCAAATCATACAAAGCACTAAAATCATGAGAACCAAGTATGTATGCGAGGCATAATCCTTCTCGCCCAAAAGACAAAAAAAATCATGATACAAGGTAACACCCACAAGAGATTAAAATCAGAAATAAGATCAACCGATTCACAAAGATTAAATCATGGAATTTCCAACATAAAACAAGTTTTCCCCGTCACCTTTGGAAGCCTAGAAAAATAGACTACTCAAAAAATCCCAACTGAGAGTAACACAAACACTTATGGGTTCCCAACATACCCACAAATCATGACTATGAGGAAGTCACCACATAAAGTTTCCTTATTCAAAATTAACCCAAGAGAAGGACTCACCTCATGGAACCACAAAATAACTATACAAAAAATTAGCAATTACATAATGAAAAGTGAAGAATAAAAGTGGAAATATCATAACGAGACCTTCAAACTAGGTTAAGCTAGCATAAACGATTCAATCCAAAACAACCCTCAATTACAACTAGTAAATTAGTTGATAGGGTATCCAAAGGAGCCCTCAATATTCTCCTTCCAAGATACCCAACAACTAATTAGTACCCAATAGACTTACAATTCAAATGTAATATAACCCTATCAAGAATACATATAATGAGGGAATGCATAAAGTTAAACATATATATATATATATATATATATACTTTCCTATATATATATATATATATATATATATATATATATATATATATATATATATATATACTCTCTTCTCACTATATATATATATATATATATATATATATATATGAAATCCTAAGTCACTTTAACACACTAGACTGTGGCATATGACTTGTATGCAAACTATCACCTTATTCATGTAAATAAAATTGATATGTACATGACTAAATGAAATACATATTATTCAACCATAATTTTGAATTAGAACCACTTATATGCTTTTTGAATCAAATAATTGCATGTGACTAAATGACATAAATTCCACCACTACTAATGGAAGAAAAGAAAAGCTACCTTCTTCTTTTTTCACACCCGATGGTACTAACAACAAATTTATTCTAAACAAGGATATTTATAAGTGTCAAATTCCATAAGTCATATTGACACACATATACACATGGGCACAGAATAGTATAAATGTATTATTCAACTATAATGGACACAAACATGTGATTCAAACCATACAAGCTCAATTCACACATGTCCTTAATCATGGCATAAGTTTTATATAATGAAGATACATCTTCACAATTTAATAGCATCCTTACCTATGCCTAATTCCCATTAGTGTACTAACCACACCGTACCATTTTATCATATAGCCATGGAGACTATTGTGCACATTAGCCCAATTTCCATTCTATATGAGTTAATAACATGTATATTACAATAATATTAATGATACCAATGCTAAAACATAAAAGCACCCTAACAACACTACACAAGTTCCTTAACACTTGATATAATACCAATGCATAGAAGTTTTATGCACATATATACATAATGGGGACTCAATACAACCTTAATGTGAGCTGTCCTCCTAACAATAAATATAAGTTGATCACATATAAACCAATGAGCTAAACACCATTTGTTCCTTATGCATGTAAACATGTAAGGCACTCCATTCAAGTTTTAATTCACATATGATGAAATCATAACATAAAATTATGCAGAAGAAATAATTTTCTTACAATTCGATTGCGCATAGCTTATGATTGTCCCATTATAGATATTTATGGACTTGGAGTACTACTATAACATTGTAAACAAAATTGTATGGTTTGGAATGTATTGGCATCTAGACACGAGGTAATATGGAAAACTAGTTATGAAGGAAATGGGTGAAAGTATTCCTTTATTTCATACATTTCAGATGAAATATATAAAGGTTCAAAGTAAATAGATTTAATGAATTTTTTTCTTCTTGGGGTATTGTATAAATCTATGGGTCGTAAATATTCATATCTTATTAACCAAAAACTACATAAAATAACTCTTAAAAATATATTAGTAGAACTATTAAATATTATGTACATATACACCAATCATTGAAAACCACTTTTAATAAAAAGCGCTGAAGGGGAAAACTTATCTTTTCCCTAAGTAAATAAAAAAAATAAACAAAAAAGTCGAGACTTATGACATAATTCACAATTGACACATGATTGATTGAAGGCCATAAGATTGTACATTTTATTCTTATTTTTTATTTTTATTTATTTATTTATTTATTTATTTATTTTTGGAGGAGATAGATTGCATCCACAACATAGGTGGTCTATGCAAAGTTGGAGAAATTGGCTTGGAAAAAGAAGGCAGCAAGGTATTCCAGATTCATGGATTCTAATTAATGTTGTGAAAGAGAAGAAAGAAAGAAAAATAATGATAAATCATTTATCTGCCACCTAAGAAAAGTAAAATAATTATAATAAAAAGTCATTTATCTGCCACTAAAGAAAAGTGAAATAATTATAATAACAAATCATTTATCTGCCACCAAATAAAAGTTAGCAATCACCTTTTGGTTTGTTAAATGTGACCCCTAGTACAACTGTTAGATTTTCTAAGAACCTCCGAGTATGCTCTGGTTGCCACACTACATCTAAATTCATCTCTAATATTATTGCAGGAGAAATTGTTCTAAGAGATGTGAACCATTCCATCATTTTAAATAGGTACAATGTTCTTGTGGTCAATATTGATTATGCTAGATGAAGTAGTCTAAATCAGATATCTAGAAATAGTGAAGGGGAATCCATCAAAGCACAATATCAGGTGGTTTTTTTCATATGTTGTGGTTACGAGTACCCTGCCAGACATACACAAAAGTGTGGAAGCATGGACAAGGTGTGTAAAATATTTGATAGTTTGGCTCAAGGAAATGTGGTCATAGGGATTGCATCAACTGCAGGATAAGCACAAAATAGATTTATTGAAAAGGCTTTAGAAGCTTTCAAGCCAAAGCATTTGGCAAGTGTAAAAGTAAATTCCACACCCCTTCCCAACATCAATGCAGCTACGTAGGGTAAAGGATGTTGTAATGTTAAAACCTAAATGTGTGCATTATTGGAATCTTGATAGTAATTTTATTTTAATAAAAATACTCTAATACTGTTGTGGAAACCTTAATTTCAAACAGTAGCATGCCAAATTGAAGAAGTGAAAGGTCCATACTAGGGAGGAAGAGTTTGGAGGGCGATTGCATTTGCTCGTTGATTTCCCAACCTAGCCAACATCCTTCCTTGCTTTGACATGTATGCAAAAATGTGACGCATAAACAAGGCTCATAAATTGTTTGACATCATGTCTCCCAGAAAATGTGATCTCTTGGAAAGCCTAGATTGCCCTGTATCCCGCCCCCCCAACTAGATTTGATGAAAAATTCTTCTGAAAAACCCCTCAAGCAGATGAAATAGGCAGGTGTAAAGTTAATTTCTCGGGGCAGAAGATGTGTACAAAAAGAAGAGGCATATGCTGAAATTGAGGATGCAAAGACTAGCACGTGGCTGAATGATAGAGTGATTCAAGGAAACATGGTGAAAATTGTAGGATATTCCTCCCAGCTGTCATGTTGTGTGCCTTTGTTTTACTTACATGACTTATCAACAAAAACATTCCTCTACTGATCTTGTTGAATTCTACATATATATCATATGTTTACTTATATATGTTGCCAATAGTTTTAGTGTTAAGGATAAACAAAATATAAATATTTTATATCATCTATCTTCGATTGGAATAGTCTAAATTTTAAAAGGAATAAATTTCATCATATGTGTGTATGCACAAATATGGATATGAAATTATAGATTCATGCATTTAATCCCATGCTCACAATAATGTGTGTATTGTTTTACGCAATATTGAATCTTTTGGAGCATAACTTTATATACAAAGGTACCTTGGCATAATAATATAGCAATTTGAGAACTATAATCATTGCTAAAATCTTTCAAGGTAATGTGTGACTATGATTTCACATAAAAATATGGTTTGAAGTTTATCTATTTAGAAAATAGGAAGGATTAATTCTATTTCTTGAATTTAGGCTTAATACTTAGTCAATCATGATCTATTGCATAAAATTTTCATTGAGAAGAGAAAATAATGAATTATTAAATTGTAGCACCCGTCTGATTTGCTTATATTTTTAGATAGTGCTTTTACTTTGATTTACCATGATACTATGTTGTTGTTATTTGATTGCTGACATTGGAGCAATGATGGTTTTATTTGGTGATGTGATGGTACACTTTATGGATGATTATTGTTTATGACATGCTTTATGTTAGAATAGTTGATTATTTGAGTTGATATTGATATATGTTCATTTGTAATTAATTGATGTTTTAGTTTTGTCAATTTTGATGTGACACTGTATTGATGAAGGGAATGTGATTGCATCACTCACTTGTGAGTGCCCTATGATTCCACAATTTTCTCTTCATGGTGTGTTTGATTCATGATATATATATATACAGGCATGACATATGTTTGGTTGTAGGATTCTAAGTACATGACATCGACTCCACCTGGATTCATAGGTTTGAGCGTGTCCATTGCCCAATGAAATAGTTGATTGGGAGATAGTAACGAGGTTTCCTTGTCAAACCACAGCCCTAGTCACAGTGTGTCATCAGTCCTTGTTTCGGTATGCTTTTTTGTCATGTTGTCCATGTTTGCCTTGTCATTTATTTATTCTACAAGGTATGTTCTATGGGAAATTAATGTTAATTAATACTTATTATGATTTTTAGTGATTATTTAATTAATCTTGATTAATGTTGTTAGAAGCTTTATATTTTATTTAATTAATTAAATTTAATTTGTTTTGTAAAGTGATTTAATCTTTGTGATTAAATTTATTTTATAAAGTAAGTAAATTAATTAGAAATTATTATGTGAATTTGAATTATAAATTGCATAAAATCTTGTAATTATCAAAAGAGGAAATATTTGTGAATTGGTTAAAAGATATTTTAAATATGACATGTGCTAGAAAATTAATTAAACACAGTAGTTGAAAATTTATTCTCAGATAGATTAATTGCAATAACTGAAAGAGGAAAGAGGTTACTTCATGGGAATGAAAAAGATATTTTGAGGAAGTTGTTGAAAATTAAAAAGAGGTTCTTGGAAAGTTTTTGGGCTCTAGTTTTTGGTTTTCTTCTTTCTAGAAAGTGATATTTTGGAGGAAGTTTTGGCAATTTGGAATCTGGAAGTGAAGCTCTTCTTCAAACCTCATTTCCTCAAGCTTCCGAAAATAGGTTCTTTTAATTATTTTTATTGTTTTACAAATTGAAAAGATTTCCTGTACAAGAAGTATTTGTGTAGAAGCTTTAATTTATTTTATAGATCTGAAAGGTTTCTATTTTTGGAAAATTGTCGTGAAAATTCTAGTGCTTATGTAGAAAAATTTATAGTGAAATCTAAAAGCCTCTATTGAAATTGTTTTTAAATAATAGAAAATCAAGAGGGAAAACAATAGAGAAATTTGGAAATCTCTATAGGAATTGATTTCAATCTTCCTGATAAATTTTGTAGAAAACCTCTGATTGTATTGAAAAAAAAAAAATCTTCTTGTAGAAAATTATCATTTTGTTTTGTTTTCCACATTAATTTTATTTGACTGGAAAAGTGAAAACCTCTCGTAAATTTGTAAATCTTTTCCTATAGAAAAATTGAGAAAATTTTCCCATTTAGAGCAATTATATTTGAGATATTTGTACATATATATATATATATATATGCAACATTCATTTGAAAATTTTCTATAGAAATCAATTTAGGAAATTTATATATAAAACCAGATTAAAAAATTTATGTACAATAATTATAATAGAATCATAGGTTTTATTGCAAATAATGGTTGTATATGGGTTTTGGGGGAGACACTGTGGTTGTCCCCACAGTCTTCGCCCGCATAGGGAGCCAACTGTGGGAGCAACCCAGGGCTGCCCCACAGAGGCTACGACCCATATGGCTATGGCTGTGAACAACTAGCCATTGATAATGGTCACCGAACTCTTATTTCGTCCACCCAAAACAATATGATTTCAATTTTATTTAATATATATATATATATTTAATTTATGTTTTGTAAAGTGGTAATTGGTATTAAATATTTAAATAATATATATATTTAAATGTATTTTTAAATACATGCATGAAATAGATAAATTTTAAATGATATAATTTAAATAATTAGATTTAATTTTGTTATTGTTTGTAAATGATATTTCTATAAGTTAGATTAATTCGAACAATGTATTATTGTTATCTTGATAAGGAAATTGGATTTAGGAAATCCTAATGATAGTATTTAAATACTTGCTTGAATTGCCTGTTTAATTTGAGATTTATTTTGTTCACATTTCTTGGGGAAATCAGTTAGTTGAGTTCGTAAGTCTTCAAGATGATGTTAATTTGTGAGGAGTTATTATGGCTTATGGTTCAACCCTTTATTTTCCTTGGGTAGTGTAATTGGTTGTGATTTAGTGTAAACATCTGGTTACTACGATCGAGATGTGTTTCCTCTTATATTTTGGTTTGGAATTTAATATCCATTGTGTTCACTTTGTTTACCCTTGGTTATGGATTAGATCCTTGTTTTGTTAGTAGGAGAGTAGCTCTCAATGGGGGTTGGCGCACAAAATGGTATTGTACTTGTGTAGATTAGTATTGTGTGTAGCCCATGTCTAGAGGTTGTTGGTTTGTCTTGGGAGCCTTTTTACTATCTCCTAGCATGGGGGGTGGGCCTTTAGGTACCACTTGATTGGGTGGAATGTGCACCATACACAATTGGGTTCCCATTACATGTTCATGATGACAGGATCTTCCAGATTGGAGAACTCGCATGTTTCAGTTACTTGTACCTTCTTTGTATATTGTTGGTTTAGTTGGATACTTTTTCATATGTTCTACTCCTCATTTGTATTCAAGGAGGATTCTTGTATCATTGTAATTGTATCATTATTGTATGAACTACCTCATTTTGGAAATGAGACTTGTAACTACGTTATGGAATAAATGCAATCTATGGATGATTCTTTAATATACTTTATATTTAATGAGATGAGTTTAATGCTTTGGATATATGCTCTTTATATCATGAGTATTATTTATATATTATGGATTAGTTTACTTAAGTTTCTTATGGTATTTGAATGTAAGCGTTGTTGTCTACGTTAGAGGATATATGCGTTAAGTGTAGTTTATTTTTCTTGTTATAATTACACTTTCAAGAAAACATTGTTACACTTTTGTAGTGTTTGCATCATCCTTTAGGGTTACGTGGTCGGGTGTTACATAAATCCTGAAAATGTTCTATAATGAGTTGTTTGTTGGGGCACTGGCCATAATTTCATAGTTACTTGGAATACATATTAGAAAGGATGACACACCCAAAATATGACTTATTTTCTTGAGTTGTCTTACATACAACATGGTGTCATTTTTCTTTAAATAGTTAGTCTCTTTAATTAGTCATTTCTAGCTAATCTTGAAGACTTTACAATGTTGAAGCTAACCTAGGAGTTGCTACATATGAATGTATGATAATTGTTGATATCATGAGATGTCTCTTGGATAATGAATGGGTGGTCATATTAGTAGCATTGTGTGAAATGTTTGTGCCTAATGAAGCAATATTGGTACCATGTTTAAAATTCCCAAGGATCCTTAATGAACTAAATATACTAGAGCTTATGTGGCCCTTTATAAAAAAACTCATTTATAACCTTCTCTAATTCCTATTTATGCCTTCTTAAGTAAGGAATGATTAGAAATGATCAAGGCACGCTTAGATGCTAAAACTAAAACCTTTTACCTCCTATTTAGATGTCAAATTTATTTTTAATCACATCATAACCAATTTTAAATTTCAAGTTACCTTGTAAATTAATTCAAATTGATTACTCAAGGCTAACCCTAATATTTACTTTATTGCATAATTCCAAAATCAAATTAAGTAATAGAATTCATGAAGTCAACAAGACATCTTAAATACACAACTCACTCACATGACACGAAGGGCCAAAAGTGGAGGGGCACTACAATTGATCCTTGCTATTTTGTATCAGTCATATTTTAGATTTTTAATGATTTTCATCAGCTCATATGGCTGCACAACCATTTGGTTTTATTTGTGTTATATAATTCTTGAATTTATAAGAGAGATACTGAATGAACAAAGAAGAAAACTTATTACAGATTTTTGTTTTTGTTGCAAAAAATTGTTGAGTACAACTTTTGTTGTTGAGATTTTATGTTAGAGGGTTGACTTCCCCTCTTGCATCATTAAAGTTTATAAATTTTTTTGCTGTTGGCTGATTCCTTTATAAAGTGTCATAGGTTTTTGCTTTTATCCTCTAACTTAATGCATGTTTATTGGACACATTACTATATTATTATATTTAAGGAAATTCATTGTGCATTTGATTATGTATACAATTATATAGGAGAATAATTAGAGAACAATTCAATTTTTAAAAGGTAATAAATTATTAGAGATACATCATCATAATATAGGCATTTATATGTATGCATTTATTGTCTTCAATATTACCCATCATCATCAATTTTACCAGTAAAAGGGTTTTTACATAGGAGAACCCATTCACCTATCAAGTTGGAAAAATACTGAATGCCCACCTTAACAAGTTCAACTATTTGGAATTTAAAGAACACTTTTTTGAATGTACATGTTCTATAAGATTAATTATGTGCATCACAAATATAATCCACACAAAAAATAGGTATATGACACTTGGTAATAAACTCATATTTCTTGTGAATGAACTTTTTTGAGATGACACAAATCTAGGATAATCACTATTTAATACCAACCAATCATTTAACATTGGTAAACCATTTGTGCAAAATTTCAGCATAAGCTATGTACCTAGGTATTCATCACAATTTTTATAGATTTATAATAATTTTCCTAGGTCTATTTAATCTAGGGTAATTGTCTATTAATTGAGCATATTTATTTATTTACTGTAGAGTTTGTGTGAAAGGGATTCCACTCCCTTACATTTTTGGTGAAGTTAACATTTCAAGTACAAGTTAGCATCTCCACTTACAACTTATTCTCATTCATTATGATCAAATTTAAATAATTATATCCTTTCATATTGCATTTAAATAGGATTTGATTGCACTCCTATTTGATAATCCTTTCATATTACATAACCTTGTGTTGTCCTTTAGGGTTGTTTTCTATAATTTTTTCATGGATTATTTTTTACTGGGTTTTTATTTTACTAGCCCTTAGGTGGACATGAAAATGGTGATTATAATAATGAAGAACATGTGGCTCAATAATAATTAATTGTTAGAAAATTATCAAGTTGATCAAATCATTTCCTACATGACCCCATAAGAGAAAATTTAATGCATAAAATCTTATAGAATAACCATAATACAAATATTAAAGACATGCCACAATATTACACAAGACATTTGGGAAAATCATTAAGAGAGAAAACCCTAGCCTCCAAAATATCCAAAATCAATGTATTATATAAAAAAATATTATAATACACTTATATATTCTATATGAATAATTATAAAACAAAAAACAATTGTAATGCATCCTCCATGGTTTCCAAGAATGTAACCACACATGCCATGGCATGCTTCACATATGCTTTAGATCTATAATTGATGAACTAGGTACGTTTTCTATTTTGCTAGTAATTTGATGTTCCTTGATTATATATAATCAACTATAGGGGAAAGTTGTGTACCTATCTAAAGTGTCACATCTCCCTCTCATGTTGAAACTACATTATACTATAGTATATTTTTCCATGTAGCAACATATACATTTGCATCCTCAACATCTATTATGTAATCCCTACCCTCTAACCCATCCTTGTTTATGGTACCAAATGATGGAAATATCCAATAGTCAATAAAATTTATATATTTAAAATAAAATTCCCTTGAATTAACACCATTATTGAAGGCCATATGCATGGGACCATGGTGCATTCAGAACTATAGGTAATAAGTACCCCACTAATTAGGTCAACTAATTATGCCTCATGGATCATGTCTAAAGTAGGTGTAAGTCAGTATATTGTGTCTTATATTAGATGTTCCTAGTAAGGTCATGATATAGGTGAGTTGGCATGCCTTGGCGTTAACTATACACTATAAAATTCTCCTCCATTTATCTAATATAGTGAACTAAACCATTCTGCATATGAATGCCTTTTTCATCCATTAATACACACATGACTAGTATCACAATCAACACCATTTTTAATAATGGTGTCTACTCTCCTCCCTATTGGAGAATTTGAAGGGGGGTGTGTCTTAAAGGATCTTGTACCATTCCATCTAGTACATGCTAGTACCTCTTCTAGACATAGTCTCCACATGTTTTGCTTAGCTAGATAGGTACAATATCCTATATAAATACTTAAAAATCATTATCATTTCTCTAGTGGGAAGGTGAAATATATTATAGGCATATAGATCCTATTAGACCATTAGTGGGTCATTTCCATCCTTTCACTATAGATGATGTTAAGAATCACATACAATAATTATAGCCTCACATTATGTAGGTGTAGAATGCCATTAGGTGTTAAGTCCATTGATCATGTGCCTAGTGATAAAAACACTTGGTTCCATGACCTCTCTCATAAATGTGTATCATATATCCAAAATAAATTATTTATTTAATGATCTAATCTATATTATTTGTTCAAATCATATTTACTTTTAATAATTAATTTTCCTACTTCCTTGTTTTATTCATAACAATGAGCATAATCAGTGTAATTTTTTTGGGGAGAACAAAAGCAAATTTGTTTGTTTTGAATTTTTATTAAAATAGAGCATTATATATGTAGGAGGCATTAGAGAATATAAGCATTCAGAATGAGGAAATATTAATTGGGAAAAATGTGCTATTGAGCTATGTAAATGAAATTTATTTCCTGAGCAGATCAAAAGAAATTTTGTTAACGAAGGCATAGTTTAAACAGAGCCTTTTATATGCAGGAGGAATTAGATAATATGCTCAAACAGGTGTTGTGCAAAAGATGAAATAAGAGTTCCCTGACAAGTGAAGATGGAAGATAAATTTGGAAACAAAGATAATGAAATTTAGTTTTTTGCTAACTTTTTTGTTCCTTTTCAGGAATGATGATATTGTAATAAGCTAAATATTATGGTAAAAATAAGGACAGGGGAGGGCGTCATCACATTAGCTATCATTATTTTCATGAAAAATGTATTGGAAGGAATGAAGTGTTTAAAACAAACTAATAAGGACAAAAGATGGTGTCAAGGATTTGACAATCATGATATTGCATGGAAAATTTGATGGAAGGTATAGGAGTTTATAACAAAATATATAAGCAGTGAGTCCAAAATTTTATGCATCATACAAACAAAAGTAAGATGCGTAAGGCATCAGGTACAAGGTGGAAAAGGAAAATACATGTGATACATCGTGAAATTGTGTGTTTTTTCAATCATATGGAATTAAGCCAAAGGGAATAATTGTATTATCTCAGCTCATTTTCAAGTGTGCAACTTAGATAGCATAATCTCTAGGCATTAAATGAGCTCCTGGCTTAATGATGGCGCTTTGGTTATAAAATTTACGCAAAGCTATTTACAAATTTTTCGAGTGGAATTGGTTGCGGATAGAGGGATTTCTACAGTAGCGGCAAGGTGTTTCCAGGTTCAGGCGCTTCCAGTTGAGAAATTTCTGACCTCAAGTCAAAAGTTAGTAAGTTTATCTAGGGTTTTCTGTGGTTCAAAACCAAAATTTGGTTTGAAGGTTGCTCTAATTTGCTTGAATATTTCAAAACATCATTATTCTGTTGTGGTCTTTGAAATATTTATTTGATCAGTTTTCTTCACAACTGGTTTTATCCTACTTAGATGGTTGATGAATATGTTGTTAGTCTATTTGATGGTAGCTCAATCTGTTCGAAAAAAAATGGTGAAGCATAAGGGACAGGCTGAAAGTGGTGGGGTTTTGCATCATATATTTTATGCATGAAATTATAAATGGACTGGTGAATTTTGGTAATTTTTTTTGGGATATTAAAATGGTGATGTTGGAAACTACAATATAGCTACCATTTTTTTGGGATAACATTGGAAGTTGACATTATGGCTGTGTTTTCTTAAGTTATAGGGAGATTGAATATTTCTTTCAAATGGGTAAGGAATATAATGCAAAGAATTTTCAAGTCCCTGTGAAAGTAAAAGGATATGAAATTCCTTTCTCGGAGGAGGTGTCAGAGGAAGACATGGCACAAGTTTTTCATACATCAAGCCCCAGCATTGTAGACTGTATAAAAGAGGTGATTGGGGAAGAATTCATTCGTCCAGACTAACCAAGACTCATGTTTCCATGAAATTTTCTATCAATATTCATGTCAAATGCTATGGATATGCTTAAGTCTTTTGTGGCTTTAAGAATTGTGTCTTCAGTAGTAGTGTTGCCAAAAGTAATGGGTGAGAATGAACTACTAAAGGCAATACACAAATACAATTTGGATTTGGGTGAAGCTCATGTTGTAGGTATTTTTCCAAAACAATACCTTAAAGAGAAGAAAGGTTTTGCAACAATGTACTCGACAATGAAAAAGGGTTTAAGAGATGATGATCAAGGGATGCTTTATCGAATGTTTCTAGTGCATGTTGAGGAACTGGGTGAGCAAATGATTGAAATGTTTAAAGAAAAATATGTTTCTATATCATACATTTTGCACAGAAGGAGACATATTGATATACCACACATTTCTCATCAATCTGGGAGTCATGTACAAGAGTTGGCAGAGGGTCAAGGTGAAAACTAGTTTGATTTGAATGAAGTAGCAAAGAATGAAAATGAAGGAGTTGATGTCATGATGGAGTGACGAAGTTGAAAATGGTAAAAAAAAAAATTGTAATAGGTAAATAGACCTATACATTTGTATATGTATGATAAGTTGATATAGTAGTTGGTAATTTGCAGACTATAGTTAAGCTGACAATATAATTAGTAACAAAATGATATGGGGTTGCCAGTGCTATAAATCTGGAATTTTGTAATTTTGTTCAAATATTTATAATAAATACTTCAGCTCAGGCCTTATATCGATAAAAAAAAATTCCTACTTCCTCTATTTATGTTCATATTCTACTATGTGATAGGACTCTAATTTAGTTTATAGATATGAGAACATATCATAGACCTCTACATGTTTTCTAGACAACATCACGTCTAGTAAAATTTTTTTTGACTACAAGTGTTAGTTGTAACATCTATTCTATCATGTATTGGTTTGTAAATGCAAATTTCAATGTCCTTATCCTTTCCAAACCTCTTGGAAATTTGATTTTGGAAAAAAATGAGTCAGTTTGGAAACAAAAGATGTTCTTGGTACTTAATCATTCAAAAAATAAAGCATAGGGTGATATTGAATCATCTTGATAAATCTAAAAGATTAGTAAAATAAAATACATTCAAACTATAATCGTAAGAATCCCATACAAATTGCTTGATTTCCCTAAGGCTTTAGGCCAAAATTTGAGTTGGGATTTAAGCCTTTGAATATTAAATACATACGTCTAAGAAATGACAACCTTGATGCTCTTTTAGTGGGAAGTGTGGTCTTCAGGGAAGGAACTTAGGATCGATTAGTCTCGATGAGTCTAAGACTCTAGCTAGAGCACATACCTATGTTGTGATAGATGCCTACTATTGATCATGATGTTATTCACACACTAACAATGCAGATAAATCCTCACAAGCAGACTGTGGTAACCTATCTTTACTTGAAAGACTAAACTAGGAGAACCTAAATATTCAAGTTGACTCAGCTTAATCCCAAGGCTCATTTAAGGTAGGTCTTGACCATACTAGGTTTGCATCAGGGTTTGTTGTGACAATGTTGTTAATCATAAGGGGTAAACAGTAATTTCCAGTTCTAAAAGGAATAATAAGGTTTGGTGAAATATATTCTTTTGCTGATTATAAGACAATTCCATGAAATCAACAAATATGCAATTTAATATTTCATGAATTCCAAAAAAAAATCTCACTTAAGTAGATTTAGCTTTAAGCATTTAGCAATACAATGGAAATGAAAGATTTACAATAAATTTTCATTCATTCATCTATTTTTTGGTACATTTTATAAAATTTAAACATCTAATCTAAAATAAAGCATCAAAAATACTTGAAAAGTAAAATTTCTCTCGGGTATTATCCATGCATGCCCCAAGAATTAACCAAATTAGAGCAAACCACTCTATACTTCACCATATTGCTTCATAGCTAGGCATAGAATGGTGGGAGATTTTAAAGAAGGGGTTTAATTTGGACACTGGGTAGGTTTTGTATGCACCCTTAAATGACATAGCATACAGTCTTGTCCAACTGAAAAAACAACTAGCTACAAAAGATAACAATCAATAGCTTTCAAATGAGCTTCAATATTGATCATTTGTATGTGCATACAAGTTTATAATTTGAAATGATTCAAAAAATAGGAAAAAGTAAAAAAAATTAAAGAAGTCTTGGCTCTTTCGACATCCACAAATTCAGAACTTAAAATAAAAGTAAAGCATTAAACGACCTTTTATAGGAACAAGGCCCCAAGAGTTTGAACTTAAAGTATATCCAATTAATCTTTTTTATTAAGTCAAGGCTTTGAATTCTTCATTAGCATTGATCCTAAACTCCAAGCTCCAGTACTCAAATGCTCCACACAAAACAAGGCTATTATTACTCTTCGAATTTTGGGACAATACACCTCCATTTGGAGTAGGAACAACATGAAAAATTACTTTCAATAGCATATCTCTATGTCCTCTTTCGATATCCAATATCCGGTTATTCATTGCCTTCTATCGGACTTTGGGACCAATAACTCTTCTTCACCTTTCTTCAATTGATACTCCTAGAAGGTAGCCAGTACTTGATGCATCTGCTCTTTCAAAATTCCTTGAATTACCTTCCAGATGTATTTGAGCTTGGCATAATTTTTTGATATTTGGAGGATAATTGCATTCCTCTGCATCTTCTCTATCACATACTTAACCATGACATTTATGCACTGTATGATCTCATCAATAACTTCCTGATTTACCGATTGAATAGGGTCTTTATTTACCTTTTTAATTTATTCTTTGAAAGATTTCACTTCCTTGCCATCCTATCCTATCATCCATGGAACACAGTCTTGCCATGCTAATGTTTCAATGAATCTTTGATCTTTGTCAATCAGTTTATTACATTTCTCGGTGACTTTTTTGAATCCTTCTACACATTACATTAAGGTGTCACCTTCCCAATCTACATGTTTTCTCCATTTGGTACACATCATAACCTCATGTTTCATGATTCTCTTTTCACTTATCAATTCCTCGACATTCGTCTGAATGAGAGCTTCTAAATTTTTCCTCTTATTATCAATTTACTCTTGGCCGAACCTGCATTCTCCTTATAATCTTTTAGATTTTTGACACCAACGGTTTGCTTCCTTGTATTTCCCAATTGTATCTATGATTAACTCTTCTCCTTGCCTTACCAAGTTCTCTATCCATTCTTCAAATACACTTATTTTATGGAAAAGTGTTGTTATAGCATCCACCTGCTCCTGTGACATGAGCACTGGTTTTTAGGTAATTCAGCATGTGTTTGGCTAGATTGGACTAATGATATTATAAAATTTTCCAAATAAGCAACCCATTCTTTCAGCTCTCTCTTCTTTTGTTTACTTTTCTATAACCTAGCGATAGTTGTTTCTAAATTCATCTTCATTTCTTCTATTATTGTCCGAAGGATGAATGTCTAACATTTATACTTGTCACTCTGTACTCCTTAGGCATTATTTCATGTCTGCTTTTGTCTACTATTAGAGTAGCTATATGGAGTGTTCTACCTCCATCTACATTCTTTTGCATCACATGTTTTTTTTTTCTTTTTGCCTAGGTTTAGGAGTCTCCACTTCCTGCATTAAGCTCTTGAGATCTAGAGGTACTAATTCCACTTCCAATGGGGAAGCCAATTCTCTGATGAACCAATCAGGTGTATCTTCATTACTTCCTACCTTTGTAACATTTCTTTGTTCTTAAATTCCATTACCCTCAAGAAATTCTCCTCTTTGATTTTCAACCTCGCCTATCACATTATCTGGGATGGGAACATTTTTAGTATTCACTGGTTTGGATTTTGGATTACTGAAATTCACCACTGTCTCTTCATTCCCAAGACTTATATTTTCCTATCTAGCCATGTGTTTAATATCAAACTTTGGGGAATCACATCCTTCATTTCCTATTACATTAGGAGTTTCTTCATTCATCACCCTGCCATCAATAGTTTGTGTAGGCTCTATTTCTTCGACTTCAACCTCGTCTTATCCTTTCTCTTCAAAAACCTATGGTTTTACAACATTCTTTTCAATATCCCCAGCAGAAGTTGGGAATCAAATGTGTCTTCAATAACAACAACATTAATGGGAACCTGTCTGACAGTTTCCCATGTTCCTTTTTAAACAAGTATTTTTGGATTTTTCGCCTCTGGGGCGAGTCTTGTTGTTAGAAATTCTTCTTCTCTAGTATCCATAGGAATTGACCCTACATCTGACAATTCTTCTAACATTAGTTGTACAATGGGTTTCTTCTTGGATTTCCTTTCTTTTACTTGCTCCATCATGACACCTAATTTCTCCATTTGTTCTCTAATTTGGTCTTCATTCAATTTAGAGTTCTCATCTAGAACCACAAGAGTCTTTCACAGTGTTTTCTTTACTATAGATGTATTTATTGAAGGGGGAGAAGTAAATAATGATGCAACACTCTGGGATGAAGACCTTGTCTGAGCATGAGTATTCATTTTCATTCTCACCTCCTCATCATTAATTGATTGAATCTTTGGGTTTTTCATGGAAGAAGATGCCATTTTAAGCTTTGTCATCCCTTTGACCTTACTTGGTCTTATTTCTTTATGTTGACTAGCTAGCACGAATGAAACTCGTTGTCTTGCGCATCAAGAGTTCTCTCCTCCATATACACTACTGTATCTACCTTACTATCTTTTCTTTTCTTCTTAGCTGACTCCT
Organism: Sequoia sempervirens; assembly: GCA_007258455.2. NCBI lineage: Eukaryota > Viridiplantae > Streptophyta > Pinopsida > Cupressales > Cupressaceae > Sequoia > Sequoia sempervirens. The sequence goes on from VDFB02275655.1 coordinate 34,760, forward strand.
CATGCTCGGACTCATCTTCTTCTCTCTATTTCTTCTTTACATTGAGTGAGTATGTGGGCTTAACTCCAACTTTTCTCAAATTTCTACAAAATTCATCAATCCATCATAGAGTTTGCACCAAAAATTCTTCAGAAATTTGTTCAATAGTTACTATCTTAGTGTTATTATGTTCTCAATAAATCACAATTGGAGGTTCTCAATCAATCACAATTCAATAACCTTCTCAATTTGGGAATCCAAACTTGGTGTTATTCTCACAATTCCTTCAATCTTGCTTGCAACACATCAAATAGTGAAATTTCACTATATCTTTCAAAGGAGATTTCAAACCCACAATTGGATTGTCATTACAGATACCCTTTATTCTCTTCTTTGACATATCAAATTTGTGCATATAATTTTTTTCTAACAACACCCTCTAAAATAGACTACTACGCTGCCTTTAAGCCTAATTAGGCCTATTTTCCAAAGCAACTTTGAGAAATACTCTCTTCCAAATACAAAATTCCACTCTAGGGCTCTCCATAGGTCTTATATGGTTTAATTATGTGATTTATAACACTTGGTCACACTTTCCAATCTTCTATCCACAAAACCCTACCTCTACCTTCCATTCCAAGCCTAATGTACATTAAGATATTAGGCTAGGGCTTGCACAAACAGGGCCCTAACTCCATCCCCTATATTTACAACCACTACCAACATAAAAATCATCCTAATTACTCCCATTCCACTAATTTTCAGAATTTTCCACCATTGGAATGGTTTTTTATTCCATCATTTTGCTCACAAACCCTCAAACCTAGGGTTTTTTGGCTGATTACAGAGATTTGCTTCTAACTCGCTCAAATCACAATGAAAATCAATGCAATTAGAAACAAAAGAAATATAATTCATTCCTCCAACAATTCCAAAGTATATTATGTCATTTGCAACCAATATGGAGCCGTACAACTAGCTATAGCAACAGATTTCAATGAAAACACACAAAAAATGAAGTTATTCTTATTGTTTGTGCACTAAAAAAAGTCTTTAGAACCATGCCTCAAAGTCTGTAAGGAATATTTAAATATATAAAAAAAAACTCAATTTTTCACAATTACCTTTTGAATATGCGATCATTCAACTTCCAAAGACAAGCCAAAAATTGCAAAGTTGCATTGCAACTTTTGCAACAATTACAAAAACATGACAACTTTTCACCAATCAACCCTATATGACTCAAGACATTTATAGATGGTCTAAATAGACCTTATTACACCAAAACATGACTAAAAACACAAAACCCAACATTAGACCCCTAATTACAACATTTGACCAGGTGTGCCTACACCATACACCCGGGGAGGACAAAATCTCAAGCTCCACTTGAGTTCAGGTCTTGCACTTTGGTACCATGTTTATTAATGTCTTCTCTATCATCCATGTTGCATCTTCATGAGGGAGACCTTGCTATTTCACTAGGTATTCATTATACACTTTATGCCTTGTTCTCTTTACTTCCTTTGTGTCCAAAATTCTTTCAAGCTTCAAGGGCTGACCTGGTGGTAAGTCCTTGACCCAATCTTCATCTTCACCTACAATCATAGATCCTTTAAAAGGATAAAGGTTAGAAACATTGAAAATTGGAGAGATATCCACTCTAGGAGGGAGTTCTATCTCATAGGAATTTTCATCAAATTTTTGGACCACCCTACATGGCCCAATCTTCTTCATCTGCAACTTTGCATATTTCCCCTTTGGTAACATTTCTTTCCTCAAATGTGCTAGGACCAAGTCTCCCACTTTGAATTGAACATATCTCTTCTTCAAATCTGGATGTTGCTTGTACTTTTCCACACTCTTTTGAAGGTTCCCTTTCACTTGCTGATGTATATCCTTCATTGCTACTACAAATTCCTCTCCTTTATCACTCCTTCCCTCCATGCCACTCAAATCCCTGAGCTCAAACACTCCCCTTGGTTTCAATCCATAAAAAATTTCAAATGGGCTCTTTCTAATACTTCTATTGACAGAATCATTATATGCAAACTCAACTTGGGGAAGAATGTGATCCCATTATTGTGAATGCTCTTTTTTCAAACATTTGAGAAGATTCCTAAGGATCCTATTGACAACTTTAGTCTACCCGTTTGTTTGTGGATGATAGGAAGAGCTAAATGTCAAGTTTGTTCCCAACTTCCTCCAAAGAGTTCTCCAAAAGTGACCTACAAACCTACTATCCTTGTCAGAAACAATTGTCAGTGGTAATCCATGAATTCTAACTACCTCCTTGAAAAACAACCCAACAATGTTAGAGGAATCACTTGTGCATTTACATGGTATGAAATGAGCCATTTTACTAAACCGTTCAACAACAAAAAACACATTGTCAAATCCCCTTTTAGTTTTAGGTAACCCCAAGAAAAAATACATGTTGATGGATTCCCTAGCCTATTTTGATTTGGAAATGGTTGGTAAAGACCCACATTTTTACTTGAACCCTTGGATTTTTGACAAAAAAACAATTTTCAACAAACTTTCTGATATCACTTTGCATTTTTGGCTAATGATAATATCTTCTTACCTGCTCCAAAGTTTTATCCACACCAAAGTGACCCCCTAAGCTGCCACAATGCTTCTCTTTAATTATATTAGTCCTCATAGAGAATTTAGGAATACACAACTAAGCACCCTTAAATAATAATCCATCCTGTATCAAGAAATTAGAATATTTTTCATGGAAAGTGCCATTAAACTGATTACAAATAGCATAAACATCCTTGAAATCATCATCTCCTTCATACATACCTTTCAAAGCATCAATACCTACACTTTGGAGTTTAATTTCTTGCACCAACATTTATCTTCTGCTCAAAGCATCCACCACCTGGTTTGACTGCCCTTTTTTTTGTTTTATGCTGAAAGTGTAGCTTTGTAGGTACTCCACACATTTCACATGTCTGTGGCTGAGTTTGTCTTAGCTGTTCAAGAAGCTCAAAGTAGGATTTTCAATAAAAACAATAAATTCCTTAGTAAGGAGATAGTGTCTCCACTTTTTCAATGCTTGAACCATGACATGCAATTTCAAGTCATAACAAGAGTACTTCTTTTCTTCATTAAGTTTCTCACTAAAAAATGCTACAGGTTTGCCCTCTTGAATCAAGACTACTCCAATTGCATACCCACTTGCATGACATTCAATTGTGAACACCTTATTGAAATCAAATAATGCTAAGATGGGTTTTTGTGCTATCTTTTGTTTTAGAATTTGAAAGCATTTTTTGTCCTCAGCAAACCATACAAATTTTTTCCTCTTATTCCCTTTAATTGTATCAATAATAGGAGAGCAAATATGACTGAAATTTCTTACAAATTTTCTGTAGAAACTAGCAAGACTGTGGAAACTTCTTACGTCACTGACTAATTTTGGAGTAGGCCAACTGAGAATTTATTTAACCTTGCTAGGATCCATCTTCAAAGTACCTTTTGAAATCACAAAACCAAGGTAGACTAAATCCTCCTTCATGAATTCCCACTTTTTCAAATTGATTATCAACTTCTCTCCATTCAACCTCTTCAACTCCATGTCTAAATTCTACAAATGCTCCTATTTAGTCTTGCTAAACACAAGAATGTCATCCAAGTATACAACTAGAAACTTACCTATGAAAGGATTCAAAAATTCATTCATTAGTCTCATAAAATTTCTTCATGCATTTGAAAACCCAAATGGCATCACCATCCATTCATACAACCCCTCATTGGTTTTGAAGGAAGTTTTCCACTCATCTCCTTCTCTTATCCTAATTTGGTGGTAGCCACTTTTAAGGTTAATATTTGAAAAGTAACATGCTCCTCCTAAATAGTCCATTAAATCCTCCATTCTTGGCATGGGAAACCTATACCTTATAGTGTTTTTTTTTTTTTTTCCTTGAATCTGTGCACATTCTCCAAACTCCACCTTTTTTAGGTGCTAACATAGTAGGGACAATACATGGACCTAAACTTTCCCTTATGAGACCCTTATCAAGCAATTCTTGTATTTTTTTCCTTATCTCTTCATTTTGTTGAGGAGTCATTGTGTATGCAGCCTTATTGGGTACATTTTCTCCTGGAATAAAGTATATATGGTGGCTCACATCCCTTATAGGCGGAAAAGAACTAGGGAGATCAACTACAACAATGTCTTGATACTTGTTCAACAAGGTTTGTACTTCTTGAGGCACATCTTCAAGTTTTGCTATTGTCATAATAGATTTGGGTTTGATTATGATTGCATACCCTTGTCCATCTTCTCCCTTCATGGTTTTCAAGAATTATTTTTCCCCAACCAACATGACACTTGACCCAACTTGTGTATCTACATTTTCATCTTGCAAAGGGGTGAGGGTAAATGAAATCCATATTTTTCAATCACATATGTATTTTTTTGTCCATCATGTTTTTCTTTTCTGTTATACTGCTAGGGTCTTCCTAACATCAAATGACAAACATCCATTGGGATGATGTCACACAATATCTTGTCTTTATACCCCCCAATATTGAATTCAACCCATGTTTTCTCATTAAATAAGACATGTTGACCCTTATTCAACTAGGAAACCTTGTAAGGAGTGGGGTGAGGAATTCTTTTCATCTTTAACTTTTCAACCATCTCCAAAGAAACCAAATTATTAGTAGAACCGGAATCAACAAAAACCTTACATACCTTTCCTTGAGATTTGCAGGTGGTTCTAAACAATGACTTTCTTTGTAGAGGCACCTTCACCATAGGGATTTTGAGTAGCATTCTCCTCATCATTGGAGATTCTCCAACCTCTAGAGTAGCATGTTAAGAAGGAGAGTTGACACTCTCACAATCTTCCTCTTGCACCAATTGTGTTCTCCTTTCACCACCATGCGATGTAGAAGGTTGATTGTCTGGGAACTTCCATGCTTGATGGTCAAATTGATTATATTGATATCATCTTCCTGAAAATGTGCTTGAACCTCTACCTTGTCCTTCAAATCTGCCTCTACTATTAGATCTCCTACCCCTGAAACCACCTCTTGATTCTAAGCCTTGATATTGATTGCCACTTGTCTCACCTTGTGCTTTTTGTGATTGTCATCTTCCTCCAAATGTTCCTCTGCCCCTGAAATTCTTTCCTCTACCTCTACTTTGTTTTTCCTTCCTTCTTTTCAACTTCTCTTCTACCCTAACAGCCAATTGAAAGCACTCTTCCAACGTTCTAGGGGTGGCAAGACTCAATTCATCTTGGATATTGAACCTTAACCCATTTATATACCTTGTTGTCTTCTCAAATTCATCCTCAACATGACCTACTCTAATGCTATGAAACTCTTATGTGTAAGCCATGACATCCATCTCCTTTTGCTTGAGATTTTTCAACTTTTAAAAAGTTTGGATTGCATAGTCACGGGGCACCGGGCAGAGATTGACCCTTGACTTTAGACACCATTCTATCCCATGAATTGATTTTTTCTTTTCCCTTTTTCACTCTCTCTTCTTGCACATAATTCCACCAAGTTAGGGCAATGCATTTCAACTTTTTTTTTAGTAAATTTCACCTTGTGTTCATCTACTACCTCCTTGTATTCAAAATAATTATCCAGTGCATCAACCAAATCTAGCACCTCTTCACTATCCATCTTCCCACCATACATGGGAAATTCCATTTTCATTTTAGGGGTATCTCCTTTAACAACCTTCAACATCTTAACTATCCTCATCTCTTCAGAATCCAACTATTGCTCATGGGATCCTCTTTTAAGGTTTTCATCCTCACCCTCTTCCTCTTCCTCTTCCTCTTGGTCATTCTCATCTACAGTGGTCTTACCTCTTCTTTGGTTGTTTTCCAATGTTTCAAGTATGGCTAAAAGAGCTTCCAGAGACTTCTTCATCAATCTTATTTCCCTAGCAATGGCCACACTTCCCTTTGGAGGCATATTGTTCCCTACAAATTGCAACTTTTCCTCAAATGACCAAAACCTATGATTTGATACCAATTTTATGTAGAGCAGGTTGTAGGTTCTCAATCAATCACAATTCAACAACCTTTTCAATTTGGGAACCCTAACTTGGTGCTATTCTCACAATTCCTTCAATCTTGCTTATAGCACATCAAACAATAAAATTTCACTATATCTTTCATAGGAGATTTCAAACCCACAATTTTATTATCATTATAGATACCCTTTATGCTATTCTTTGACATATCAAATTTATGCATCTACTTGTTTTGTAATAACACCCTCTAAAATAGACTGTTACACTACCCTTAAGCCTAATTAGGCCTATTTTCCAAAGAAAATTTGAGAAATACTCTCTTCCAAATAAAAAATTCCACTCTAGGGATCTCCACAGGTCATATAGGGTCTAATTATATGATACCTAACAACTACTCACACTTTCCAATCTTCTATTCACAAAACCCTACCTCTAACTTGCATTCAAAGCCTAATACATTGAGATATTAGGCAAGTGCTTGCACAAACAAGGACCTAAATCCATCCCCTACATCTAAAACCACTACCAACATAAAAAAAAAACCTAACTAATCCTATTCCACCAATTTTCATAATTTTCCACTGGTGGAATGGTCTTTTATTCCATGATTTTTCTCACAAACCCTCAAACCTAGGGTTTTTTGGCTGATTACAGTGATTTGCTTCTAACTCACTCAAACCACAATGAAAATAAATGCAACTAGAAAAAAAAGAAATCTAATTCATTCCTCCAACAATTCAAAAGTAGATTATGTCATTTGCAACCAGTGCGGAGCCGTACAATTGGTTGTAGCAGCAAATTTTAATGAAAACGTATAGAAAATGAAGTTATTCCTATTGCTTGTGCACACAAAATGTCTTCAGAACCATGCCTCAAATTTTGTAAGGAATATTTAAACATCAACAACCAGAAATAAATGGTTCACAACTACTTTTTGAATATGTGATCTTTCAACTTCCAAAGACAAGCCAAAAATTGCAAAGTTGCATTGCAATTTTTGCAATAATTACAAAAACATGACAAATTTTTACCAACCGACCCTATATGACTCAAGACATTTAGAGAAGGTATAAATAGACCTTATTACACCAAAAACATGACTAAAAACACAAAAACCAACATTAGACCCCTAATTACAACATTTGACTAGGTGCCCCTGCACCAGCCTGACTCCAACTTTTCTTAAATTTCTACAAAATTCATCAATCCATCATTGAGTCTACACAAAAACTTGTTTAGAAATTTCCTCAATAGTTACTATCTCTCTACTTTCATAATTTGGATCTAGAATGGGTTCATCATAATCCTTGGTTTCATTATAAACCCAATTCAAAACCTCTCCATCATCTTCATCCAACTGGTCTAGAATGTCATGGATCTCAAGAATCCGCATCGATTGCAATGACAACCTTTGATATGATCTTTTTGTTCCTATATTCTCATCATCACAATTGAGCCAAAAGTATTCTAAATGAAAAATATGGGTGTGCTTGCCAGCTATCCCCTTGGCAATATTCCCTTATGGATCATAGTTAATTCTTTGGAGTGTAAAGAAATCCAATCTATACATCTTTAATTCCTCTTCACACAAGTTAGCTGCCTTAGTTGCATTGCACTTATGATTTCCCATTATGATAGGAAACCTGACATAACTTCTCTTATGAGCTGCACTGAACAGAGCATGGGATGACTTCATCTGTCTTACCAATTCCAATAGTAACAATTTACCTATCAGTTACTTGGGCAACATGAAGGGATATCACTACTGTATTTGACTCCAATTTCTGATGAATTTTTTTTGAAATATCGACAACCTATTGTCAAAATACCAATGAATCAATGAAATTATTTTCGTCGCTTTCCTGACTAGCTTTAAAACATCAAAATCATGACTCAGCTTCATTGGTTGTCACCATGAAAAAGGGATCTAGTTTTTGTCAGAATATTGACGAAAAATTCATCAATTTAGTGACGAATAGTAGCCAGAATGCAAGTGGCATGCCTTTTCCAAAGCATTGAAACTGTTGGAAACAAGAAACAATGAGAGGGGGGGTGAATCAGTGTTTTGCAAATTTTAACTCTATTATCCTTATTTTTAACTTTCCTAACACATTCAATCAATAACAATATGCAGAAAATATGAAACCACACAACCATAACACAATGATTTTTTACGTGGAAACCATGTAAGGGGAAAACCATGGTGGATGGCCAATCCACAAGTAATTCTCAGTATACTCAAGGAAAATATTACATAAGGGGAATGCACTTGCATTCAGGCTCACTACCTAGAGCTTAGTACTCAAAATCAGGCTCATTGGCTTTACAAAAGAGATTGGAATAGTTCCAGAAGAAAGTGAACCGATGTAATAGAATCTACAAATGCCTAATTATAGTTTTGGTTAAGCTCTGGTAATGAACTTCTACCTTGATGACTAATGAAGAACTTTTGCCCTATCCTACTCAAGTTCACCCACAAAATATTTATGTGAAAGAGAAACTAAGCATGAAATTGCTTAATCTCTTCTTAGAAAATCACAAAAATTGCACACACAACTCCTACATACATCCAAAAGAAATGGCCGAACATATATATATATCTACTTACAAATATTTCATCACCACAAGTCGACTTCCACAAAGCTTAACAAAATTAGCAACTAGTCGGCCCATATAATGGATAAATTCTATGTGGACTTGAGCAAGTCGGCCAAACAATAGCTGGGACCAATAATTGAACAACCAAAAAGATAATAACAACAATAATTAACCTTTATACATCCAGTATACAATATTTCACTGAGTCGGTTTGAAATAGAAAATAGACAGAGGATATCCAACTAGACCTATAGCCACAAGAATGCTTTTGCTAGATTCAATACTTGTATGCTCTCTCTGTGCCAAGGAAACACATTCAATGATCCATAACCAAGAAAAGTGATTTGGTGAGACTTCACAACTGAATATCCTGTTCAACTGATAATACTGTCAATAACATATAGATTTCATTTCTTGTTCTAGTATGACTAAATACAAAATTGTGGACCTCAGAGATAACTATGGTTGCCATCAATGACAACACTAGATTACAAAAATCATGTCCACAACCATCATATGCCAACAATCTCCCCTTTTGGCATTGATGGCAACACTTAGTGAAAAAGGACTAAGTGTTAGAGATAATATGCTACCGGTACACACAATACTAAATACTCAATACTATAGATCTTCAAAAATATTTTTCACTATTTTTTCACTATACCTCCTCTCCCCCTTTGACATCAATGACAAAACTAGGGGTGCAAAACTTGTATACATACTATATGGAAACTTACAGAAATTGGAAAATGTCTGCAAAGACCTTCTTCAAGTTGCTAAGAGTCAAATCCCAAATAATCTTCAGGCTCTCCGAAATTGAGATGTGTCCACAGAGAAGGTAGGACAATGTTTCTACGGTTTCAAAACCTGTAGGATCCGAGGAAGTAACAACACTTCTTGCTTCTTTTAGTGCATTTTCCATTATCTCAATCTTGGTACTAATCAATCCCTTTAGATCACACACTCTAGTAATGATGTTTTCATTTTCAAACTTCAAATTTTTCATTTGATCAAGGAGGGGTAACACCTGACAGTCCTGACAAAAAATACTACTAGCCAGAGGATCAAAACTGTTTGATATTGCGACTAGTTGTAGCTCAATATCCTTTATTTTCTTTTCATTAGCACTTGTAAACTTTGACATAATCAGGCAGGATTTATAGATATTACCTCCTTCAGTTATAGATTGTTGAGTGTGTTGCACCCATGTTTCCAACAATTTTTTGTCCCTCGTTATCAACTTGATTAGATTACCAAGTCTATCCTCTTTAAATTATTTCCTTACCTTGACTAAAGTTGAGTTCTCAAAAGATTTGAAGTGGGATTCAACTAATTTTTCAACTTTTTCAACTCACCGGATGTGGATCCTGATGGATCTGAAGCATGTGATGGCAGAAATTTTTGTAGCACTTCAGAGGAAAGCTTCAAGAACTCACTATCCTCAATGTGAGGTTTCAATATTCTTTCATTTTCCTTATCCTGAGCTATCTTGGCAACTTTTATCATTTGAATGGGGGATAGAGTGGACAAATTGATTGATTTTTCAGCAAATTTAGAGTCTAAATCTACGAGCTGCTTCAATTCAGATTCTTTACATTTTTATGGGGAGTGGGTTCTGATAGTTTACCCTTGACTGGTTTAGTTTGAATTTTTGTGGTGGCTAGTGAAGGTTCCTTTTCCTCAACAGACATAAACTTCTCTTCTGCAATTTCTACTGATGGCTCTTTAGCTGCTACATGAGTTTCAATGTGTTCAGGGATAGGAGGAGTCAAATTGTCCTCAGGAACAAATATTTTCTCATTTACATCTCCTACCACCTCTACCTCTTCAGTATTATTACCTTCATTTACTGCTTCAGCTGGAATTTCTTCTGCCAACTTCTCACTTTCTATTCCCTTTTCTTTTGAAAAGAATTCTTCTAGAATTGTCTTAGTCTCATTTATTACTGCTTCTGTATCCCCAACCATAAGTTTATTGACCCTTGATTTTGTTTTGAATTTCTTTTTGATTTTCAGAAGAATTGAGTCCATTTCCTCAATACCCATTTCTGAACATAGATATGCAAGAACCCTTTTTCTCAATTTTTCTTCCTCAGATCTAGCAGATTCTCTTCTTGATTCTAGGGCCTTGTATAGGCTTGTAGGTAAGCTAGACATGATCTCAACTAGTCTTGTTAAAAACATTTAAATTTTCGACAGTAGCTTCTTCTAGTGTTTTCTTACTAGAGTCATCAAAGAAATCATATAGATTACACAAGGGTTGCAAATTACCATCATCCACAACAACTTTTTCAACCTCTTCTACTGACATACTGGTCTAGCCAGTTCTAGGATTCTTTTATGTTCCTTTACTTTTCTCAGTGGACTTCCTCTT
>VDFB02275656.1:0-46899 GCA_007258455.2 Sequoia sempervirens
TAATAGTTTAGAGAACTTATAGTTGATTGTAGCGATTTAGGAGTTAATTTCAAAGTTATAAATTGTAGTAGATAAGTTTGTTTTTACTAGTGTAACTTATTTATTTATAATTGGACTAATTAATCAAATGGTTTAACTCATTGTAGACACCTAATTCTAACTAAATGATCAAATCAATTATCATTTTCACTTCATCCTGATAATTGAATAATTTCATATTATTTGATTTAATTCATATTATCTATTCTTCTATATTAATAAAATAATTAAGGTTATTTAATTAATCTATTAATTTATTTCTCTATTCATCTATATTAATTAAATTTTTTTTATTATTTAATTAATTATCTATTTCCCATTTCCTAAATTATATAATTTTAAATTATTTAATTAATTTAATTCAATTCCTCAACATTATCTTTTTCCAAAATAAATAAAATAATTTATTTTATTTATTAAATTCAATCTTGCATATGTAAAAAATAATTAAATATTATTTAATTATTAAATACTCATGCGAATTCCTTATCTATTTCTCATCTCCAAGTTAAATAATTTATTATTCAATAAATTCCCACTTCTTTGATTAAATAATTTTTTTAATTATTTAATTTATTTCTTAAACATTCTTCCAAATTAAATAAAATCATTTATTTTACTTATTAAATTCAAACTTGCACATTCAAATAATAATTGAATTGATTTAATTATTAAAAATACTCATGCAAACCCACCTCACTTGTTAATTGAGACTTGCTCTTATTTCACTAATCAATCTAATTAGTCAACTCCTCTATCAAATCCACTTCACTCCCACTCACTTTGAGTCTTCTAATCAAATCAATTTAGTTAACTAACTGTCAATCTTAGTTAACACTTCAATCAATTCTCTTAACTAAATCATGCATTCATTTAACTAAAATCATGTAGCTAGTTAACTAATAATCAATTCCTCTCATCAATTCCCAACCATTGATCTTATTAATCACTCTTTTGATCTTGATCATTGATCAGGTTCATCAAATATCCTATAAATGCAACCATCCTCACTTTCATTTTTCATCTTAGATCATGTTGGAAAACTACACTTGTATTTTGTAGGTACCTTTGATGCTATTGTGCTAAATACATATCTGAGAGAAAATACTATCACAATGTTTCTTGCAAGATAGATAAGAGGAGAGAAATGGAGCTTCACATCTAGGGTAAACTCGTATTGTGTTTTCAATGATTTCATCTTTAATACAATTTACTTTTCTTGCTTCATTGTTATGATCATTTGACTATGTTTTGCTTTGATTATTGCTTCATTCTTTTATCATGTCACAATTGATTATATTTATGGCCATACATTCTGGCACACCAGGTGGGACCCCATGTCCCTATATTTGGCGTTTATTTAATTTAACCTTGTTTGCAAGTTTCAAGTGTTTTCTATCTTGCACTTTATAGGTAATTTTGAGAAAAAATGAAAATAAACCTTTTAAGGGCTTCTTGGGTAAAAGTAGACATAATAGTTGCATCCAAAAGGGTTGAGGGAAATTTTTTCATATATAATACCCAAATTTTGGTGCAGGATAACATTTTAAACTAAAAAATGCATTTTTTCAGGCACTTTATTTGTTAATTCATACATTTATATGGATTTCTACTTTTGGACTATAATTCTGTTGCTACATAATTTTAAAATGTTGTTAGTAATGAGTTTGGTTTCATTTTCTAATTAGATAATTAATTCATAGAGATTTAATAACTTTGTGAGCCTACTTACTCTTTTAAATTTTTTAAAATACCAACTTGTAGTAAAACAAACATAACTTTCAAACCACTAATCATATTGTCAATTTTTTGTAGGTGTTGGAAAGTTGGTTCTGATGTGCATGTTGTGAATCAAGTCATTTCTTCAAATCAAAGACCAAAAATTAGGATTATCTTTGATTATCATTTGCTTCTATATTTTTCAAATTGCCTAACTTCTAATGTGTGCTTATTTCTTGATCTTTTGGGCTAACATTTACACAACTTGTGGCATTGGGAGAAGTCTAACATTTGATTTTGGTGCTTTTAAAATGAACAAATTTCACATTTCAAATTAGTTCTCCTAAAATTTACCACAACTTGAAGATTTCATTTTGGTACACTAAAATCTACCACAACTTGAACATTTTGTTTTAGTGCATTATAATTCACAACTTGAATATTTCATTTTGGTGCATTAAAAAGAACCTACAACTATCATCTTTCTATTTGGGTTTTAAAAATGAACAAGACAAATTACATTTTCAATTCTATATAAAATTGAACTCATATTTGCATTTGGATACATTAAAAAGAATTGCTTAGGGTGTTTGGTAAACTTGCACAATTGTGTCTACCCAAGTTATTGTGTATGTATCCTTCCCCTTACGTACTTGTGTGATCTTGGGTGTAAGAAAAATATGTACTAGCTTCTTTTTTATTTTTAGTAGGTTTTCCTAGGGATTTCATCACCCCATGGTTCGACCTCAAGAATTTTTTTTGACAGGCTATATAAAGGGGTAAGAGCAAAAGTTGTAGCTCAATCCAATCATGACATTTCAGGCATTCCTCTATGGTCCTGGGTGATTTTGGACACAAGAAAATGAGATTTCAATCTCAGATTTGTACATGTGTTGGTGTCTATGGAGTACCTCCACTAAGAATCTTATTATCTAGAAACCTAAAGTCCTTTTTAGTTGTCAATTTATATTGGTGCAATGCGACAAGATCAACACCTAAAGCTACTCACTATGTAAAAATATTTGTTGAGGTGACAATAACCTCCTGCAATGAACTTTTCCTTCGAGGGTAAGAGGTGTCAAGGTGGCACATGACCTTGGAATACTCTAGTCATCCATTCATTATGCAATATTTTATCAATGGGCCTGATTTAAATTGATAAAATCAATCTACTCACTAGATAGGTTTTGTATTTATGAAATGTCTTTATTGTTAAATACCTATAACACCATTAGCATGGTCTTGTTGAAGAAGACACATGAAATTTATGCTATGAATCCTAAGAGTCAGTCCTATATGTTATTGTGTGTTTCTTTATCTCACTTGCTAGATCAAAAAACACAAAATCAGTCAACAAATAGTCAAAAACTCAGTTTCCAAAAATATCCAGCAATCAACTATTAGCTAGGAATCAAAAAATTATCAAATAGATTCATAGGCATAATCAATCCTCCTTGAAAAGTGGTAGCCAAAAAAAATCATCTCATGTCATCCTTTCATCTTAGGTCTTCTTAGAAACACATTTTCATTAGTGTTGAACCAGTGAAAACAAAACTCATCCATTATCAAACCCAAACTAGACAATCATCTTTTAGATCTCTTATTAATATCCCCTACTTTAGTCATTTGCTTGAAACACATCTCAAGTAAGTTTGTAAATTAGTATCAAAATTTATGAACAAGTTTTCTTAGTAGTCATCAATCTACCCCTAATTTTATAAGTTCCCTATCATATTCTTTCACTTGGACTCATTAGTCTAGTACAAGAAAGGTTAATCAATCAAAATCAAATCAAAACCAATATCTAAGTAACTATTATCTCCTTTATGTTTTTATCAAACATCCACATTACAAATTTGGTTCAAATACCTTTTTAGCATATCTTTTTCCAAATCCAATTTGAAAACAAAAACATTTATTCACACATTTCATCATGAATCATAGAAAAAGGTAAGGTAAGTGTGGGGGTGATATGTTATGAACTATGGGTTTAAACACACTTACACTTTTCCTAATTTCATTAGAAAAAGAGATCTCCCAAGGATAGGATTGACTTTCAACTTAAGGTGAGTCAATCCTATTAGGAAGGTATGTTGCTTTCTTATGATAGAAATGATTGATTGGATATTTTGGGAGATGATTTAAAATGCATTAACTAAGTGAATTGCATGACCTAACACATAGAATGCAGATTTCTATAATAACATAAACAAAAATGACAGTTTGTAGACAGATCTAGGAAGTGTAGAAAAGGGTAAACTTGCCCAAAAAAGTGGGTTTCATGACCTATAGCAGGACTCATTCACCCAAGAGAAAATGGGTCTTTACACATGGATTTTCCTCAACTTTGGGGGTCCTCTAGTGCAAGATCTAAGCTTCTGTTTTCCACATTATTCACTGTCGAAAAGTTAGAAATAAATTATGAATCTGAGTTTTCGTGGCTTGACAAGAATGAAGATAACTTTGACAACTTTCAAAAATTGCTCCTTTGATAAAATTTTAGTCCTTCTTCACCTATAAATTTTCACATAAAAAGAGAAGAAAAATGTTTGTTTTAGGTGAATGGGGGTTTTCCTTAGTCAAACCCCATGTTGGTAATTAAACCTTGATATTGAAATGATGATAAATGGAAGGAATTGATGAATGAACAAAGCTATATTACAACTCACCAAACCATTAATGGCTTCCCTTAGAGGATTGAATTCAACACATCTCTCTAAGGTCTGGATCTTGCATGAATTGGCTTGATTGCTTGCTTGAATGCTTGAAACCTACATCACAATGTTAGCTCCAAAACATGACATGAATATGCGTATACTTTGACATGATGATATGATCTTGATTGCTGATGTAGATGACTGATAATGTTTCTTTTCAATTCTCTTGACAATAATACTTTCTCTTGTGAAATTTTCCTCTAGCTTGTTGGATTTGAATTTATGAAATAATTATGTATTTATAGGTGTTTATCTAATTTCCTAAAAATTAGATTCTAAAAGCCAACACTTGAAACTTGAATTTGAATCATTAAAATACCACCAAAAAAATATTTAAAATTGGGTCCTAGCACTTAAAGGGGACCCATTTTCCCTTGGGTGATTGGGTCCTAGGACCTAAATCGAGAACACACAATTTCTAAGGTGTTTAAATTAATGTTAGAAATTTTTTCATATAGGTTTCCCTTTTGGAAAGCGCGAATAATAAGGCTTTGGAATGCATAATTTTTTCAATTAGAAGCTTAATTAAGTCCAATTAATTAAGGGTATGCAAACATAGTGTGAAAGGTATACACTTTTTTACACTACATTTAGCCCACACTTTAGTGAGAGTATGAATTTATGATCATAATCACACTAAAGTAGACAAATCTTAGAAAGATAGGATGAAAAAGATGAAGAGTTTGTGAAAGACACCAAGATCAAGATCCCATGGAAAACCAAGATAAGCACAAAGGAGCACACACATATGCATCATATGAAGCAACAAGGTAAGATACATAATCATACAATGTCAAAATTGATGTGAAAAGAAAAAGATGGATGGACTAGCAAGTTGCATTATGCCACATCCATGAAATACACTCATAAGGATGTAAAATCACTTATGAAACACATGGATCCACTAGCAAGCATGTTTTATTGTTCTCGGCGGCCATGTTTCAACAATGCTACACTAGGTTCAACACTCATGAACAAAGTGAAGCAAAAATGTTGGGCTCACCTCATGGGGTGCAAAAAAAATTCACCTCGGGGGGTGCATATAAAACTCACCTTAGGGGGTGCAAAAAAAAACTCACCTCAGGGGGTGCATATAAAACTCACCTCAGGGGTTGCAATCAAAACTCACCTTAGGGGGTGCATATAAAACTCACCTTAGGGGGTACAAAAAAAACTCACCTTAGGGGGTGAATATAAAAATCACCTCGGGGGGTGCATATAAAACTCACCTCAAGGGGTGCATATAAATAATGCAAAAATATCTAAATGATAATACCAATGTATGCCTCTGCTTTAAAGAAATTCCTAAGCACCATGTTGTGAGCAATTACTTTAAAGTAGAAAATGATAAATTCCAATTGAGAGCTTATTTGGAAAGCCCTACACCAATGGTATGTTTCCAAATAAAGTTATGTCATGAATAGGGGTTGCCCCCAAAATGTAATGCCAAAGATAACTATAAAATAAAAGAAAGAAGTATATCACATGTGAGCCAACCAAAGGTAGGTTGTCCGCATCTGAATATTTCTCATTATATATAAATGGAAGGAAATCAACTAGCCAAAGGGACTACAATAAGTGTCATACTACGAAAAGGCTACCTAAATCCTTACCCCCCAAGTGTAAGGGAAAAAGGTGAGCCAAAAATGGATGATGAGTTGTTGCTCCTTGCAAAATAAAGTATGATTGCATAAAGCAAAGTTTATATCCTCACGCATGGTAATGAATATGATATGATACTACAACTACCCCATGACAAGGAGCAACAACTAATGCTATTTTCTAATAGAATGACAATAGCCAAGATCTCTAGTTGTTTCTTGTGTGTTAGGTGAGCTATAGGGACACATATACCTTGTTCTCTTATCCCACATCCTTTTCCATTATAGCCAAGTTGTTTCAAAAGCTCATAACCTCTTCCATAAATTTTTTCCATTTCTTTTGGAGAAGGTGGTTTCCCATGATTAGACTCATCATATGTAGATGTATAATTCTTTTTTTCCTCTTCTTTGTTAAAATATATGGACTCAGATTCTTTTGATGATTTATTTGATATCATTGTTGCTTCTTTCTCCTTTCTTGACTTTAATTGTATAATCTTGGGTTTCCCATTGAATCTAGGTGTGAAATCTAGCAATCCCCAATCATCTTCTGACAACATTGTTATGGGTGAAAGACACTTATCCTTATCATCAACTTGTAAAGGTTCCACTTTTGTAGTTGGTGTCAATGTTCTAAGAGGATTTGTTATTCCTATTTTGGTTTGTAAACAACTCTCAAACTTAGGATCAGTTTTTATTTTGTAAAAATTATTATTATAAATAACTTACTTCACTAGATAATCTAATATGGAAGGTGGTGGAACCCTTCAAAAAAATTATGAATTGGTCTTTGGTGGTCCTAGGTTTTGAAACATTGTCAAGGGTTTAGGGTTTTATGTTGTGTTATTTATTTTTTCTTAGCATTTTTTTCCTTTGTTAATCCTTGTTCTTTTGGTATTTTCCTCCATTGACTTGCTAACTTAGGTTTTCGGTTGTTTAAGTTACATCTTAAGCTATCATCTCCATGTGATAACCAGCCCCTTGTGTCTATGGTTACTATTTAATCCATCACAATAAATTTCCCTTCATTTCGGTTTGGGAGTTGTTGATTTTATAAAAGTTGAAGTCATGAATTTATTTTCCTTTTTTCCTAGGTTGGGTGTATGCCTTGGGTTTATTTTAAGTCCCCATTCTTCATTATACCTAGGTGGCCCCTTCTTTATGAACAACTTTTGGGAATGTGCTAAATTACCATCGCTTAAGTGTTGCATCACTCATAGTGTCTTCCTTTTGTATCAAGGTTCCATTTTCACAATGGGCAATGAACTCTTTTCTCTCTTGCATCATGCACTTTCTTCATATCGCTACAAGTTTATTTCCTTTCATTGCATTTTCATGATGCATGATGGCCTATTTTTCCCTTCTCATCGCTAACATCCCTTGCATCATTGAAGTTATATTGCTTTCCTAACTCTTTCGGCGATGAGTGATGACCTTTTGTATATCCTCTGCATCATGTTGGCTCTTTGCATTGCTGAATTATTTTTACTGCCTATCTCAATTTAGTGATATGCAATGGGAAATAAATAATGAAGGATCGCGATCATGCCACTTGTCAACATCTCATGTTGTTGCTCTTTTCTTTCATATCATCAATATAATTTTCATTTCAAGTAAACTTCCGCAACGAGTGATGAGCAATGGTGAACTTCCAATTTCCTTTGCATTGCCTGATCTTAATACATTGCTAGATTTAACTTAGTTTTTAATTCCACAAAATTCTATATTTGTTTATTTTCACCCAAACTGAGGAATTAGAATCACCCACATAATTCAAAAACTCTAAATCGTCTCACTCAAATGTAACTGAAGCTCATACTATCCATGACAAATAAAATCTATGGATTTTCAAATTTCAAAAGAGGATGGTTTGATAGTAATTTCCTTCAAAATGTAAGAATGAGAAAAAAAACTAAGTTCTTGTAAGGCCTTACCTTATGTATGAATAATATGACTCTAAATTCTTATTGTATTCCATTAATTAATGGTTAGATAGATCAAAAGTGATTAATAAAGTACTAATTAATTTTCATGATTAAGGGTATCATTAGATGCATTAGTAAGCCGAATAAATATTATTTTCTTCTTCTCTCTCTAATCACCATAACATAATTATATAGCAAAGGAAATTGGAAATTGTTCTATGAATGATCCCGATAGCTTCTGAAAGCTTGAAAGTTTGAAAATTTAATACTTATCCATTTTCTTTAGTTTCTAAGGCCAATTAATATAGTACTAGCAATGGGTTAAACCTAAATATCAATAAATTGGTTGACTTTAATGGGATTTAATAAAGATGTTTTTCTATAGATAAATCCAAAGTCAAACCTTGTGACCTCAATTAATTAAATTAATATTATCTTGGTGGACCGTATTATATTAATCAAATGGAAAATTATATAATGCAACATTAATACTATTAAACTTGAGGGATCATGGGGAAATGATGTTTGTTTCACCTTGAAATTAGAGACAGGTAAGTCCTAATTAATTAATGTTAAATAAATCAATCGATGGAAAGATTGAAATTAAGAATTTAATCATTTAAGAATTGAATTGGTATATATTCTCTAATAACCTAACCTAATGTAATGTGACTAGGGGTTAATAAATAGTTAACAATAGGGAGATTATTTACCCTTGAAAATTAATCTTGTGTTATTAGTTGCCTTCTCTAAAGAGGTTATAATTTAAATCATTGGTAAGCGTATTTTAATCAACTTAGGAAATACAGTGATGTCATCTTATTCTAAGGAATGGGATGAGTATGTAGGGTAAAAGTACAAAGTTGTGTCACACTTTATAAAGGAAATGGTCAACAATAATCCAACTTTTAAACTTGAATCACTAAAAAGTGGCATTTATGTTTTGAATTTTGAAATGATGTAAACTAATAAAATATGTATTTTTTAGTATATTTTATGTTTATATTTTTTTGAAAATTTTAAAAATTGTTTGTATAAATATTTTTATAAGTTGACACTATAATTTAGTTGCTGATAAAATGTTGAAAAATGATGTTATAGGAGACGTCAACCTTTATATATAGTAATTTTTTTTTTCCTCCAATTTTTTTGTTTGTATTTATAATTTGAAACTTTAGTGCATGAATATATTTTTTTCCAATTTTGGTAATTATATAATTTTAAATAAATATTAAAATGTGTGTATTGAAACATAGTTATTTCCATTTGATGTCAACTCTTATATTAAATATCTATCTAAATTAGAAAAAAAATACCATCTTGATATAGATTCTTTTATCTAGTGCATCCTAATTTAAAAAAAAAAAATTAATAAGTTTTAGTATTTTTCTTGACACGGTAATCAACCTAATATTTTTATGTTGACAACCTACTTTTAGTAAGAATAAAAAACAAACTATTAATATTAATTAAACTATTAAAAATATATATATTTGAAAACTACACTTATGGATCTACAAAAGGGTATTTTATATTAAAAAAAATAATTATTTACATGCATAGAAGTTGTTAAAACATCAAGTGTTTAATTTTTTTTATTTTTTTTGGTAAATTAACCTCAAATTGGTCCTACATATGCATTTAGCCAACAATTTTGGTTGGAGAAGTTGTGGACATATCTAACTTATCTAGAATGAATCTTATTAGATCATATGTTTGATCAAAATTAACTTTTAGTTAGAAATATGAAAATTCACTTGTGCTGATAAGTTGGCCAAAAGTGTGACACAACTTTGTACTTTTACCCTGTATTACTTAGAACAACTTGGTAAAATCAAATAGTTAATTCTTCTTGGGACTCTAAGGTTCTCCAATATTAAACCAAACCCAACATGTACTTGCATTATTCAGTGAATAACAACAAGATGTTTGGAATAGGCCCCATAATAGAATATAATCAATTTAATTGACCCACTTTAAGGTTATAAGGTTAACCTATTAGTAAAAATAGGTAGTTAAGGTTAGAAAGATGAAAATTTCTTCACTTATTGAAAAAGAGTTGAGAATAATTATCTACTTATGCATAAAATAAACTACTAGAGTAGGAATCTCTCAAAAGACTTTAATCTTCTTAGGACTCAATAGATTATGAAATCCTTTGTTTAACACAATTCAACCTTCTTGACACTAGAAGAGCACAAGGTGCTTTGTTACAAGTAAGACCTAGTGGAAACCTTTTATCAAATCCTTAAAAGTTAAATCTCGCACCTAAATTTAAAGGTGACTACACAAAGGTGATTAGTTCATAGCATTGATAGTGATGCGCATTGATCACGTGAGAGATAAATGCATAGATAAATGTTTCAAAAACCATTTGTTTGGGTTTACTTAGCAAACAATTATTTTCCCTTTATTCCTATTTCTAATTTCCCTATTTTCTATTTTCTTTTTTTCACAATTTATGTTCCTTTTTCCAAAAATATGTATTTTAAAATAATTTAATGTTTAATTCACTTCCTTGCTTGCAATTTAAAATAAAGATAATTAAATTTATTCCATGGAACATTTTCCAATCTCTCAAAGTAAATTTAACTAGATAATATGCAATAATTAATTCATCAAAACATATTTACAAACAAAAGGGAATTAAACAATTAAATTAAAATCATGAAACTATGGGTAACTCACTTCCTTGCTTGCAATTTAAAATAAAAATAATTAAATTTATTCCATGGAACATTTTCCAATCTCTCAAAGTAAATTTAACTAGATAATATGCAATAATGAATTCATCAAAATATATTTACAAACAAAAGGGAATTAAGCAATCAAATTAAAATCATGAAATTATGGCTGACCCATAACATGAACAGATTATATTTTTTTGTGATTCATATCCAAGTTCACATAGGGTGACACATGACATCTCATTTAATTGATTTGAGTATGATAAGGGAAAACAACTAAAAAGACCTAATTTGGTAAACTAAAAAATAACCATCATTGGGGAATAACTCAAACCTACATATTTAGGTGGAGAAATAACCGTGTACCTAGATACTCAATTGATGACAATTAGGGGAGGTTTACAACACTGCTCAACACAATCTTGCACAAAAAAAACAACCTTTTAGTTTCAAGACATCAAATTCACTATTTTACTTATGGCCTCTTGTAAAGGTACATGATTGGGAAACCTATGAGATTTGAACTTATCAATATTTTTTTTAGATAAAAATTTTCATTCACCATGGAAAATGCTATAATACCTAAAAGGAAGTCGGGTGAGTGGAAGAAAATTCCTACACTAATCTAATTAGGTGAGAGTTACAAAAGTTTCCTTATAACACCTTATACAGTTACAAATATAGAAAGATGCACATTCAAAATTTAAACAACATATAAGATAATGCAAACCATAAAACAATGTTTACATGGGAAAACCCTTTCAAGAAAAAACTCACTCCAAAACACATAGCTTAACTTGTATTATTAGTAACAATAATAGTTACAATACAATCTCAAGAGAAATACTTAGGAGTCTTCACACTATGACAAAATTTTGGAGCAATTTCAACAGCATAATGACATCTCAAAAATCTTCAACTTGTCATACTAAAAAATCACAAAGGGATAAAGTATTTATAGCCTTTCAACATGAAGAGAAAGTGGAAAAACATGCCATAACCAAAATCCATGCCCAAGTGTGACATGAGTTCATTATGCTATGTTGTCATAATCAAAACTCATAACTAAGGTAATCTTCCATTTTTGAAACCTATCTCCTCAAAATTGGCCATTGTAGCACATGCAATGAGCCTAGATGCATGCAAATTCATTGCATTTGTAGGCACTCTCATCACATGGATCCCACCTGTCATAGTTAACTGACAATCTATCATACATGACTCTTCCACAATCATAATCAGTCATAAACTGACATTTATCATAGCCCATTACATAGAAACTTATGAAAAATTCCACCAAATTAGGCACAAATCTAAGTCCTCAAAAGTGGATGCCTACCTCCACAAATATAGCTTACAACTCTTACATGTTACCTTCCATGTATGATGCCACATTAATAGTGGGTCCCATAAAGTGACTGCATATTTGGTAGGAAAATAAACATTATGAAATAAATAAATTCATCAAATAATAACATTTATATGCTAGGAATCTAAGGTTGAGACACCCTAATCCCAACATTCTCCCACTTTTTGAAGAACTATCAAGAGTCATCTAAAATCAACTACTCAGGGTCCCAAGGACCATGGAAATGGAACACCATCTAAACTTCTTTGTGCTCACTAGTTTCATTAGTGCATCTGCAACATTCACAAAAGTGTCAAACTTCTCCAAATTCATATTTCCATCTACCATATCATGAACAAAATGATACTAAAAATCAATGTTCTTTGTTCTAGCATGGAAAGTATAATTATTTGCTAAGAAAATTACACTTTGACTGTCACAATAGATAGTAATCTATCATGCATCTAAACCAATATAAAAACACTATCTCGTAAGCCAATTGGCTTCCTTACAAGCATGAGTAGCTTCCATGTACTCCGCTTCTATGGTGGAAAAAGGGACTACAACTTGCCACTTATCCAATTGACAACACCACCAAACATTATAAACATAGCCACTAGTGGATCTTTTGTTGTCAATGTCACTTTCCCAATTCAAATCCATGTATCCATGAATACTCACTGAATTTTGAGGTTTAGTAGGATAACCATGAAAACATAGGGAATACTCAAAAGTACCCCATAAGTACCTAAACACTCTGTCTACTGCATCCCAATGTACCCATTTAGGATTAACCATAAACCAAATAAGGACTTCCACTGATTGGGAAATGTATGGCCTCGTACAGACCATAGCATACATCAAACTACCAACATCACTCGCATACGACACTTTGGTCATGTCATCCATCTTAGTAGGAGATTTTGGACAATCATTCACAAAAACATTTGTCCCCTGCAGTATAGAAACAACTAACTATCTGCAATCTATCAAGCTAAACATTTCCAATACTGTGTTCACATACTTAATTTGGCTTAACCAAATCTTTTTGTTAGCTTTGTCTCTTCTTACCTCCATCCTAAAAATATACCTAGCTACACCTAAGTCTTTCATCTCAAACTATGCTGACAACTAATACTTCAAATATGAAATGATACTTTTACCATTCCCAATAATTAATAAATCATATACATAAAATAATAATGATAATGTGACCATTATCAAATTTTTAATACACACAATGGTCAGATTTAGATCTCAAAATCCCCAATGAAAACACATAGGTATCAAACTTCTATTACTAGGAGAATGTTTCAAACCATACAAAGACTTCTTCAATTTGCAAACCAGATTTTATTTACCTTTGACAATGAAATACTCTAGATGTGACATATAAATCTCTTCCTCCAAGTCACTATGAATGATTATTGTCTTCACATCCATCTATTCCACTTCTAGATCATATATTGTTGCAAGTGATAACAAGAATCAAATAGATGTCAGCTTCATAACATGAGAGAATATTTCACCATAGTCAATTCCCTCCACCTAATAATATCCCATAGTGACCAACTGCTCCTTATGTTTCTCAACACTATCATTAGGACCACACTTCTTCTTGGACACCCATTTACAACCAATGGATTTATGTCCAATAGGAAAGGGTACCAAATCCAAAGTTTTATTTTTATTCAATACATCCATCTCTTCATCCATGGATTTCATATAGGAATCTTCATAACTCATACCCATAGCCTCTCTAACATTCTTAGGCTCATCAGTGCTAGCAAACAAGAAAAAATATAATTGGAATCCAACAAGGAAAATCAAACCTTTCCAGTTGCTACCTAACATGTGTAGACCTCCTCACTTGTTGAAGTTGAGGTTATTATTCTTCTTCATAACTTTTAGATCTTCTTGAGCTCTCCTCATCATGAGGTCTAGTAGGAGTGCATATTTCACCTTTCACCAGAGTAGGTGGAATCTGAACTATCTCCTTCTTTTGTTTCTTCTCTTTCTATAGCTACAACTCAACAATGGAAGGTTTCATCTCTCTAAAAGTTATACTTTTGTTGTAAAGAACCTTTTATTCTATAGGATCCAAAATATTGTACCCCTTCACACCTATATAGTTTATAAAGATACATTTAACCACCTTGTTCTCCAATTCATACCTCTTCTCAATTGAAACATAAGCATAAGCTTCACAACCAAAAACTGTGAGATGTATCATCAAATGGCTTTTACCAAACCACACCTCCATGGGTTTCTTTTCAACAAGAGCCAATGTAGGAGATCTATTGATCAAATGACATGCAGTGGCTATAGCTTCAGCCCAAATTTTTTTCTCAAATCCAACACCACTCATCATACTCCTATCCCTCTCCATTAACATCCTATTCATCTTCTTTGCAACTCCATTTTTTTGTGAGGTGTATGGAGTTGTATTATGTCTCTCAATCCCATGCTCTTTATAGAACTTGGAAAATTCTATCGAAAAACTCACCACCATTGTCAATCCTCAAACATTTAATCTTTCTACTAGTATGATTTTCAACGAAGGCTTTAACCTCCTTAAACCGGATAAATACTTCAACTTTACTCTTGAGAAAATAAATGAATGTCCTACTATAATCATGTATGAAAGAAATAAAAATACAAAATTTAACAATGAAGGAACATTTAGAGGACCAAACACATCTGCATGAACATAGTCCAAAACCCTAGAAGACTTATCAGAACTAGAATAAAAGTAAACACGGTGTTCTTTTCCATAAAAATAATGTTCACAAAAGTTGAACCGCAAAAATCAGAGGAGAAATTATCAAAAAGAAATTTGGCATTAGGTGCAAAATTAGTGTGGTATATGTATGCTAAGCCACACATGAAATGGTGTAAAATTATGCAAGAAAATTACTTAGATAGCACAAATCCAAAGAGAATATTCATAGTATAAAATCCACCACAAGGCTCTACAATGTGGAATTTGTTAGTTGAATGTAGAAAGGTAATCACAAAGAAATGGAGAAGAAATAGAGGACTGAAAAAATTAGAGATCTCATTTTGCCGCTAATGATAATTTTTCAAAAAAAATTGGCCATTTTGTGTAATCCAAGGGTTTTCATGGGGCAGGAAGGGCTCCAAGGAGTGGTTTTTCCAAGTCCAATGGTGCATATTTCAATAGATCAGCCTTGGGATTTTATGGAAAATCACTTCCCTGGACGAAAAAGAAATTTCCTAGCAAGGTTAAGGGTATTCCTGGTAGTGTTTTTCATAATGGGACTTGGATACCTAATCAACAAGAATACAAGCTTTCTAATAGGAATTTTTAGTGAATTTCTCGAACCATAAAATCTCTAAATAGGGAGAAGTAAGTTCCTTTCAAAATTTGTGCCTCTGATTCAGAAGCCATTGAAGATTCTTCAAACTCCTCTCACTCGTAGGCCAATGTGGTTTCTAGTTGACATACACCTATGAATTTTCCAAATAACGTTTTGATCAAACATGGAGCTTCCTTCAATCCAAATCTAGTGAATTGACATTATTTTACTGATGAATGGGTCGGCCCAAGAGGTCAATCTGGCTATGTTAGTTCTGTGATGAACACACCTACATAATATCTGAATAATGTAGTTCAGAAACATGATGATTGCTATCGAGTTCTTCATTTGCAGTTGAAGAATGCTCAAAGGATTAATTTCAACCAGGTGCCATTGATTGCCTCTACTCATCATCCAAATGATTTTTCTCTCAAGGAAAATGTGCAAAGCAAAGGGGGAAAAAATGGGTTCATAAAGATTCGGTGAAAGTATCTTCCAAAGAACTAGATCCTATCCAAATTTTCCTGATTTAAGATGATTTGAGTCCACAAATACAAGATCTTAGGGATCACGCTCTAATCTATAAGTTTTGGAACTTCTTACCCTCTGTTGAAGTTTTAAAAGATTTTCTATATTCTGAATGGGATGGGGCTAATCAGCTCTTTTACATAGATTGGGGCAACAATTTTTTCATTGTTTTATTTTCCACAAAGATGCAAAGAGATTTGATTTTGAAGGTCAAATCTTGATCTTTTGAGGGTTTTGGGCCATACACTCAGGCTTGGACCCCAAATTTTAATCCCTCTTTTGTGGTAATTAAATTCATTCCTTTCTAGATTCAATTACCAACACTTCCATTAGAAATAGGGAAGTGGGTATAGTAGAGACCATTGCTAATCACCTGGGGTTTTTTGTTTTTCATGACATGGATTTATTTACAAATCCATATAAACTGATTAGGGTGTGTTTCTTGTTAAATACTTTGAAGGATTTCCCTTCATCAATTAGGATAAATTCAAAGTTTGGGTCTTGGATGAGGCAAGTCCTCATTGAGAATCCATGAAATGTTTGTGTTAGTTGTCATTTATTGGGCACTCTATCTAGTAGCTTTCTGAGCCATAAGTTTTTTTCTGATTTTCAAGTCTCGCCTCCTACTAATAACAATACTTATGTGAAGTAGGTAGATTTGAATGAAAAAATACCTGGCACTAGGGATTTTATTATCACTAAGAATTCAATAGAGAAGATGAGTATGGAGGGGCTTGTTCAAAAAGAGAATCATTCTTCACTAGTAAGTTTAAATGTTGAGTTGGCCTTGGTACCTTCTACTGAAAGATCGCCTCAATGTAATGAGTTGGCTTTGATTTTTTGTTTTCAAAGGTTGAGGAAAGGTAAATGGGTGATGGACGATTCTTTTGATCTTGGATCCATACCATCCACATCTCATATAATTGGTCATGTTTTGCTAACACGAGATTCTATTTCTTCTAAAGGTTTTTTTCATAGTAATGAAATTATAGCTTCTAATATCAAGGGCATGTTTTCAAAAAAGGACAGGGTTCTCAAATTTACAATTAATTTTTCTAGTGATTGGCCGACTACCAGAGTCTTTGCAATTGAGGATTTATCCTTCAATCTATATACTCCAAGAATTACAATACAAAATTCTCATCAGTTAGATAGAATTACTTTCAAGCTATTATGGGGAGAAAATATGTTACCAAAATCTAAGAGTCTAAGTGAAGATGTTGATTTTGTTTCCCCTTTGTCCTTTGAAAAGTATGGTTTTGAATTTTCTAGCAAAGATTTAGAGGAGGTTAGGTTGTATTTGCAAGAGATTTTTGATTTGGGTGAGAACAAAAATCTTCAATGTGGGTTGGGAAGTAGTTCAAAACTGGTTGATACAAATTTATTTGAGGAATTTTCAGAATTAGTGGTTCAAGATACTCAACATACAAAGGAAGTTGGGAATTTTTTGTCAAATAAAGGTGTTAATATTTTTCCTCACCCTTTAAATATTATTGCTCAAGATACTCGACATACAGAGGAAATTGTTGATGAATTTATCACTGAGAATTGTGGTTCTGATTTTGATTTTTCAAAACAGCTGCTATATCTCTTGTTGTTAAGTCACTTGAAAAAAGAGGAAGAAAATCTAATGCAACAAAGATGTAAGAGGAGATTGAATTAAGTAATGATTTGATGTAGGAGCATCCAGTGGTGTGAGGGCAATCTTGCATCACCCAAAAGATGATTTCCATTTTTGTTCCTATTGTTTTCTTTTTGTAGATGTTTTTGTATTTCTGGATACCCTTTTCATCGAATAAGAGTTTCCAACTTTCAGAACTACTTTTCTACTTTTTCTGTTCAACTGCTATTTTTAGCAGGTTTGAATTTGAAGTCGTGGGAAGACAAAAATTTATGGAAAGGTTCAGGATGGAAAAATACACAGTCTGGTGAAAGAATCAGGTCAAGATCATTCACGACTTGAAAGTTATTCAAGTTCCAATTTCTGCTTTTTGCCCTGAAAAACCTTCCGAGCTCAGTTTGAGGCACTAAATGATCCCGGATGGACCTGAAAATTTGCGGAAACGCCAAAGTAGTCTACCAAAGGCCTACTTTGTGGAAAATTGTCTTTTCAAGAGCTTTCCGAAAAGGTATTATCATTGAAGATCCGACGGTCGGATTAAAAGTTATGGCTACCGGAAGTTGGTGCATATTTTAGAAATGTGCTAATTTTCAACTGTGAATTTAAACTTGAATTTCAAATTGTAATTTTGGTGCCAAACCGTCAAAAATCTTATCTCGAAGGTTGTTTTTGGTTCCAAACCGAAATGGGTCTATTTAGGGGCTTGTTTCTGATTTTTGGGTGACTTTTTGGGGAAGAAGTTCGCATGCTGTGAAAGGGGATCTGGGTAATTTTCTGTAAGTTAGTAATTTGCATGTAATACAGAGCTTGGGGATTTGAGATCCTCTGCATGTAAGAAGTTCAATATTTATGAATAAAATATTATTCTCTGTTTTGTGAGTGTATTTATGTCTTGGGTTTGCTCCCTCGTCAGCCGTGGTATCGCAGTGGTTTCTTTGAGCATGTGAACAGATCGCCGATCGTGAGGCAGTTTGCACCAGGACCGTGGTTGTGGGTTCAATATCTTCAAGATGCCTCCAAGAGTGATGCCTGGTAGGCGTGGTGGTGCCAGAGGTGGCCGAGGTGGTAGAAATGCTGATGGAAGAGATCCATTGGCAGCCGAGGGTTTCAGAGCCCTCCAGAGACAAATTAATGCATTGCAAGAACAGATGAGAAGAGGGTTAAACCCGGGAAGGAGAGGAGAAAGTGAGGATGAAGAAGAGGTGGAAGATCTCGTATGTAGAAGAGGAAGAAGAATTGATTGATCAAGATCAGATGTACTTGATAAGGGCCATTTCAAAGATCAAAAAGACCCAAATTGAAGTCCCCAGTTATTCCGGAAGTCTGAACCCGGAGGAGTTGATCGATTGGATCAACGAGCTAGAAGAATATTTCGAGTATGAAGAAGTAGAGGACCCAGATCGGGTTAAGTTTGCAAAGACAAAGCTGAAGGGCCATGCCAATATATGGTGGAAGGATGTCCAGTTGGAGAGAAATCGAAGAGGAAAAGGAAAGATCGCTACTTGGATCAAGATGGTGGAGGTAAAACCGAAGAAGCAGCTTCATACCAAGACTATGAATTAGATCCGGCCAAGAAATTGCAAGGGTTGAAGAAGAAGCGATCCGTGAAAGAACACACGTAATATTTTCACAAGATGATACCATCGAACGGGCCATGTAGCTTTCAACAAGGAGAAGGTAGCCCGCTATCTTAATGGGTTACCTAATCGCGACCAAGAGGAGCTAAGCCCGGGTCGTAATGACTACCATTGAGGATGCATACCAATTTTCTCTCGAAAGTTGAGGAGGAAGCTCAAACAAAAAGATTTGACGTTAAAGCAAAAAGGCCACGGAGGTCAAAGCGGAAGGGGTAGTGGAAGATCTTTTGGGAGCCGAAATGAGGATGAAAGGAAAAATGAAGATGTGGGTACCAGTCGAGGTCAGAGGAACGATAACTTCTACCGCCCTCGTGATCAAAACAGTGGTGATCAAAGGGGTAGAGGACGAGGAAGATCTGGGCCAGGGCCTGTAAGAGGTGGTTTTAGAGGAACTTGTTTCCATTGTGGTGAAGAAGGGCATCGGGCCCATGAATGTCCACAACACCAAGGAAGGATGGACAGAAGGCCAGAAGGTCGTGGAAGGGTTGCACATGCAGATGAGGAGGCGCAGTCTGAGCAATCAGATGATGCTGAAGGGGGAGAAGCCCTAGTGGTTAGAAGAGCCCTTTGTAATCAAGAGAAGGAGCCGTAATGTAGGAAGACCGTTTCCTCGACAAGGTGCAAGTGTGAAGACAAATGTTGTGAAGTCATTATTGATAAAGTGGAAGCAATCATAATTTGCGTCAAGAGATGGTTACGAAGTTGGAGCTGAAAAGGAAAAGGCATCCACATCCATATCGGATTGCCTGGTTGCAGAAAGACCACAAAGTTCTGGTCAATGAGCAGTGCCTAGTGAAGTTCAAGATCGGGAGCTATTGTGATGAAGTACTCTGTGATATCATCCCCATGGATGGATGTCACAAGTTGTTGGGGAGGCCGTGGCAGTTTGATAGGCGTGCTGTACATGATGGCCATGCAAACACTTATTCCTTGATGAAGGATGGAATCCGACATAAGTTGAAACCTCTGAAGAAGGACGAAGAAAAGGTATGCAGTAGTGCTAGAATTTGTTTTGTTGATGGAAAAAAAATTTTAGAAGGCATGAAGCATGAGCGTATGTGTTATGCATTGATTCCTAGAATGGATAAGGAAGGTAGTGAGAAGGTACCAGTAGAAGTTTCTGGACTATTGGACGAGTTTCAGGAGATTATTTATGATAACGTACCTAAGGGTTTACCACCAATGAGGAAGATCAGTCATCAGATTGACTTGATCCCTGGAGCTATTTTGCCAAATAAAGCAGCTCACAGAATGACTCCTGCAGAGAATGAGGAGTTGAACAGACAAGTTCAATATTTGTTGAGGAAGGGTTTGATTCAAGAGAGTCTAAGCCCATGTGCAGTACCTGTAGTACTAGCACCAAAGAAGGATGGGGAGTGGAGAATGTGTACAGACTCCAGAGCCATAAATAAGATAACAATCAAGTACATATTTCCCTTGCCAAGGATGGATGACTTGATGGACTGTTTGAGTGGAGCGCAGTACTTCACAAAGATTGATCTAAAGAGCGGATGTCACCAAATCCGGATTCGTGAGGGAGATGAATGGAAGACTGTCTTCAAGACCAAAGAGGGCCTGTACGAGTGGTTAGTCATGCCTTTGGGCTAACCAATGCACTGAGCACATTCATGCGGCTCATGAATGAGGTACTGAAAGAGTTTTTAGGGAGTTTTGTTATTGTGTACTTAGATGATATTTTAATATTCAAGAAGTCCCTAGTGAGCATTTGATGCATATTGGTAGAGTCTTGAAAATTGAGAGAAGAAAAAATTGTTGATTAACTAAGAAGGTAGTTTTGTAAAGAAAGAGTTAGTGTACTTAGTTCGTTTGTCCGCGGTTGTCCAAATGGACCCGTGGAAGGTGAAGGCTATTTTGGAATGGCCTACTCCAAGAACTACTATTGAGGTGAGATCTTCCATGGTTTGGCCAATTTTTATAGAAAGTTCATTAGAAACTTCAGTAGTATTTGTGTACCCCTGAATAAAACAATGAGAGGCGATAGAAAATAGTTCAAGTGGAGCACTAGAGCAAAGAAAGAGTTTTGATCGCTGAAGGTATGTGACGCTGCAAACTGTTTTTAGCCCTCCTAGATTTCAACAAGGTGTTTCAGGTGGATTGTGATGCCAGTGGTTGTGCCATTGGAGCAGTGTTGAGCCAAGAAGGTAAGCCCATTGCCCATTTTAGTGAAAAGTTAAATGATTCCAAGAGAAAGTATTTTGTATATGAGCAGGAATTTTATGCAATAGTTCAAGCATTAAAGAAATGGAGACATTATTTGTTGTCAAAGGAATTTGTTCTATATACTGATCATCAGGCCTTGCAGTACCTAAATAGTCAGGGAAAATTAAATCAGAGGCATATGAAATGGGTAGAGTTTTTGCAGAGTTATACCTTTGTTTTGAAACATAGGAGTGGGAAGTCAAATAGGGCTGCAGATGCCTTAAGTAGGAGGCATACATTGATGACAAAGATGCAGATTGAAGTGGTTGGATTCAATGAACTCACATTAATCGCATTCCGAAGATCTTGATTTCGCGCAGTGCTCGCCGCGAAGTTCGGTCCGGATCGGCGTCCAAAATCGCCGTTCATGCTTCAACTGTACCCCAGCAGTCCGGCGGTGGAACCAAAAGTATGTTTCGAAAATGGAAACGTTGGTTATCCCGGGTTCTTTATCGCCCGTCGTTGTCATCGCGAAAGCTACTGTTGTCGGCCCACCATCACAAGACGCGCAGCAAAGCCGCAGCGTAGCCGTGTCGGCGGCTGAAAAGCGAAAGCGGTTTCGCACCAAGCCGCAAAGTCCCAGCCCTGCCCGCACGTGCGAGTACGCGGGAGTGACAGGCGCGGTATGGCTTCCTTGCCCGGGCGACACGTGAGGGAATGATTCAAGATTTGTGGTAGTTGATAGGTTTTCAAGATGGCAATATTTCATCCCATGCCAGGAAGAACCATGATGCAGTCCACATTGCTGACTTGTTCTTCAGAGAAGTGGTGAGACTACATAGTCTGCCAAAAAGTATAGTCTTAGATCGTGATACCAAGTTCGTGGGATACTTTTGGAGGTCCTTGTGGAAAAAGTTGAAGACAGAGTTGAAGTTTAGTTCTACACACCATCCACAAACTGATGGGTAGATTGAGGTTGTGAATAGAAGTCTGGGTAACCTACTGAGATGCTTGGTAGGAGATAAACCTAAGAGATGGGACTTGATCTTACCCCAGGCAGAATTTTCTTACAACAATTCTGTCAATAGAAGTACTGGTAGATCACCATTCCAAATTGTGTATGGAGGTAGTCCCAGGACCCCTCCAGAATTGAGGA
Organism: Sequoia sempervirens; assembly: GCA_007258455.2. NCBI lineage: Eukaryota > Viridiplantae > Streptophyta > Pinopsida > Cupressales > Cupressaceae > Sequoia > Sequoia sempervirens. The sequence continues at coordinate 22,459 of VDFB02275656.1, forward strand.
AGATGGACCAAGAGAGGAAAACTAGTGCTGAAGCCGAAGAATTTGCAGAGCACATCAATAATATACATGAGAATGTCAGAGAACATATCAACAAGATGAATATGCAGTATAAGGCTAAGGCAGATCAGAAAAGGAGGTATAAGGAGTTTCAGATTGATGATGAAGTGATGGTCCACTTGAGGAAAGAAAGGTTTCTAGTGGGAACCTATAACAAACTGAAGATGAAGAAGTTTGATCCCTGTAAAATTGTGAAGAGGCATGAATCAGAGAATGCATATGAGGTAGAGTTGCCATATGGATTTAACATTTCCCCTGTGTTCAATATTTCAGATTTGACAGAGTATCATGAAGGTGGCGCAGAGGAAACACCTACAATGGAACAGTTTGGCATTCCAACACCTACTTCAGAGAAGGAGGAGATTGAAGAAATCCTAGATAGCCGTGTGGGAAGGAGTACCAGAAACAGGCAGTATGAAGAGTATCTGGTAAAATGGAAAGGAAGGCCTATGGAAGATTCTTCTTGGTTGTCTAAGGTAGAGGTTGACCGTTTGGGTTTTCCTCAACCATCTGAGATGTGACGGGGTCACTTCTCAAATTACCCTGGGTGTCTGATGCAGGAGCATCCAGTGGTGTGAGGGCAATCTTGCATCACCCAAAAGATGATTTCCATTTTTATTCCTGTTGTTTTCTTTTTGTAGATGTTTTTGTATTTCTGGATACCCTTTTCGTCGAATAAGAGTTTCCAACTTTCAGAACTACTTTTCTACTTTTTCTGCTCAACTGCTATTTTTAGCAGGTTTGAATTTGACGTCGTGGGAAGACAAAAATTTATGGAAAGGTTCAGGATGGAAAAATACACAGTCTGGTGAAAGAATCAGGTCAAGATCATTCACGACTTGAAAGTTATTCAAGTTCCAATTTCTGCTTTTTGCCCTGAAAAACCTTCCGAGCTCAGTTTGAGGCACTAAACGATCCCGGATGGACCTGAAAATTTGCGGAAACGCCAAAGTAGTCCACCAAAGGCCTACTTTGTGAAAATCATCTTTTCAAGAGCTTTCCGAAAAGGTATTATCATTGAAGATCCGACGGTCGGATTAAAAGTTATGGCTGCCGGAAGTTGGTGCATATTTTAGAAATGTGCTAATTTTCAACTGTGAATTTAAACTTGAATTTCAAATTGTAATTTTGGCGCCAAACCGTCAAAAATCTTATCTCGAAGGTTGTTTTTGGTTCCAAACTGAAATGGGTCTATTTAGGGGCTTGTTTCTGATTTTTGGGTGACTTTTTGGGGAAGAAGTTCGCATGCTGTGAAAGGGGATCTGGGTAATTTTCTGTAAGTTAGTAATTTGCATGTAATACAGAGCTTGGGGATTTGAGATCCTCTGCATGTAAGAAGTTCAATATTTATGAATAAAATATTATTCTCTGTTTTGTGAGTGTATTTCTGTGTCTCGGGTTTGCTCCCTCGTCATGATTATACAAAATAAATTGAAGATCAAACATTGATGAGTGAACACACAAATGTTAAGGATACCAATGAAGAGGATGATATTGGTTTTGATTTCTCAAAATAGTTATCTATCAATCAAACACCTCTTTTATCTTTTGTAGTTAAATATCCAAGTAAGAGAGGAAGGAATTCAAATGCAACAAATATGCAAGAGGAGATTGCTTCTAGGATTCAGTTAACCTTAGATGGTAAAATAAAGAAAAGATTGAGGAGAGCAGGTTGTTCTCCTCGATTGAGATGAAGATTGTCTCTTAGAAAGTTAGGGGTTTAAATGCCCCTAACAAAGGAGCCCAAATTAAACAACAAATAAATTTGTTAGGGGTTGATATAGTTCTATTACAAGAGACCAAGTTATCTAAGGAAAGCTATGAAAATACAATTACCAAGTGGACTTTATGGAAGTCTTGTCAAGTTGTTGCTCAGGGAGCATCTAGGGGATTGTTAACTTTATGGAATACAAAAACTGTATAGATGGAACCTATCTCTAACAATTCACATTGGCAATTATTACATGTTACTCATTTTGATTTAACTTTCTTGCTGGTCAATGTGTATGCACCAAAATCAACAATAGGTAAGAAAAGGATTTGGAAGGAGCTTGAGCTAATATTTGAACAACCAGGAGTAGAAAAAATTGTACTTGGAGGATATTTTAATGAAATTTTATCTCCTCATGAAAAGAGAGGAGGGATTTTTCCACCTCATAAGACAGTGGAAGATTTTACTAATTTTGTACATATAACAATGCACTTGTTGATGTGCAGCCAGAGAAAGGAATGTATACATAGACAAAAAAGAGGTGATACTTTCTACAAATAGCTATTAGGTTAGATAGATTTCTAATATCTTCAAATTGGGTAGTAGATAGGTATGTGCAAATGTCTGAAATTTTACCATGGACAAGATCTGATCATTTTCCTACTTGCTTAAGTCTTGCAGCCAGTAATTCTCCTCAAAAGTGGAGAGATTCTTTTAAGTTTGAATCAATGTGGTTTAGACATAGTGAATTCATTCCTTTATTGAAAACATAGTGGTTGGAAGCACCGTATGAGCAAGGTCCCATCATGTATAGACTCAACATGAAAATGTAGTTTTTGAAAGGAAAAATAAAACTGTGGAATATACATGTGTTTAAAAATATTTTTCATCAAAAAGATCTAATTTCCAAGTAGTTGGTAGATGTAAATGAGCAAATTATAAGTTAGGGGTTGACTCTGTAGTCTTTTGAACTTCATAAAAGTCTTCAATCAGAATGGGAAGAATTAGTTTTGCATGAGGAGTTGCATTTGCGTCAGAAATCTCATGAATTGTGGCTTAGAGAAGTTGATAAGAATACCAATTTTTTTGATATGTTAGCTCAGGTTAAGAAAGCTAAGAATGCAATGTTTCAAATCCAAGAGAGTGCATCGATAAAGTGGTTAAACAGTGAAGTGGACATACAAAATGAAGGGATTAAATTCTTTTCTAACTTATTATCAACACTAGTACAACAATCAGGTCATATTGGAATTGAAAGAGATGACATGTTGCAAGCAATTCCTACACTAGTCATTGAGCAAGATAATGTACAACTTAAGAAGCCTTTTACACTTGATGAAGTGAAAGAAATTTTTTTCTCACTCAAGCTTGATAAGGATCTAGGACTAGATGGTTTTACAACAATGTTTTTCCAAAAAATGCTGGGATTTCATAGGAAAAGATATTAAGGCCTTGGAAGAGTCTCGAAAATCTTATTCCATGCTTAAGCAGTTTAATGTAACACAATTGCATTAATTCCAAAGGTAAAGGGTCCAAATTATTTCTCATAATTTTGACCTATATCTCTTTGTAACACACTTTACAAGATATTTACCAAAGCAATCTATCTTCAATTGCTTCCCATCATTCCTAAGTTAATTTCAGAAGAACAAGGTGGTTTTGTTCCTGGTAGGGAGACAACAAAGGGTGCTTTAGTGGCACATGAGGTATTTCATTCAATTTCATTGCACAAAATATCTTCATTTATAATCAAGCTTGACATGATGAAAGCTTATGATAAAGTGGATTGGGTTTTTTTGATTCAAGTATTAAAAAAAATTGGCTTCAATAATAAATGGTGCAAATGTTTCTTATCTTTCTTGAATGGTGCAAAAAATTTAGTTCTAATTAATGGTACAACATCAGGTTTTTTTAGTTCTACTCAAGGTGATCCTTTATTGCCTTTTTTGATCATAATATTGGCTGAAGCTCTTAGCAAAATAGTCAAAAAATCACACTTTCAAGGTTTGTGGAAGGGTATTTCAATACCTTCCACTGATGTATCCATAACACATTCTTTGTTTGCGGATGACACATTATTATTTGATTCAGCTCAGCTTCAAGAGGTTAAGCACATTAAGGCTATTTTAGATAAATACTCACTTGCACCAGGTCAGAAAATAAATGTGGAAATATAAGATATATAATTTTAATATCAAATCGGGTTTACAAAAGAAAATTGTTAATCATCTTGGATTTCAAACATAAGTACCTTGGGATACCATTCTTTATTGGTGCAAATAAAGTTTCTTATTGGGATAAAGTCATTCAAAGTATTCAAAATAGGATTGCAACATGGAAGGACATGTCGTTGTCATTATCTGGGCATATATTATTGATAAAATCAATCCTTTCTGCCATTCCAAATTATTATATGGCAGCATTAAAAGCACCAAAGTCTGTGATTTTGTTCATTGAAAAATTAACTAGGAATTTTTTATGGAAGGGTAACACGGGAAACAAAAAGAAGATCTCGCTTATTTCATTGGAAAATATTTGTGAAGATAAACTAAAAGGTGGTGTTGGGATACATAAATTACATAAAGAAATTAGGCATTAGGTACAAAATTAGTGTAGTATATGTATGCTAAGCCACACACAAAATGGTGTAAACTTATGCAAGCAAAGTACTTAGATAACATAGATCCAAAGAGAATATTCACAGTAGAAAATCCACCACAAGGCTCTACAATGTGGAATTTCTTGGTTGAATGTAGAAAGGTAATCACCCTGTACCTTGGGAAGTTCACAATGGTTTGCAAACAAAATTTTTGGTAGATTCTTGGGGAGGACATGCACCTTTGAACACAATATATAATCTGCAAAGTATTCAAAATCTTCTTATCAGGGATTGGGGGAGTAATATGAATGACTATTTTGAGAGCATAGATGAGTGTACTGGGAAAGTAAAATAGAAACATGTTTCAAATATTGTTTGTTTAGATGTTTAGAAAGTGGGATTTAGGAACATTTTAAGTGAAAAGGGTTGTTTTTGTGTTAGTCGGGGAAGATAAGTTGATATGGGCTCCATCAAGATCTAGTATCTACATAGTCAAAATAGGTTATAAGGCAATAATGTGTCAAAGGGAAAGTATCAAGCCTCAAAGAGCTTTGTCTTTCTATTAGGATTCAACATTTTTTCCAAAAGTGGGATGTTTTTCATGGTTGACAATTAAAAGGAGAATATTGACAAGTGATAGACTTGCTAAATTTGGGATAGCAGCTCAGTTTACATGTGTCCTATGTGATAATGAGATAGAAGAGGTGAATCACTTGTTTATTCATTTTCCTTTTGCATCTCATTGTTGGTCCTTTATTAAAAAAAAATTAAGTTGGTATGCTCCATTACCAAAAAAATTTATGGGACCTTTTTTCAAGCTAGACAGTGTAGTATAAATCAGCATTGTTTGCATGCATTTCGAGAGTGATTCCATCTGTGGTATTGTTTGCATGCATTTCGATAGGATTTTTAGAAAGGAAAAATTGAAGGTTGATCAAGTGTTGGAGAAATTAGAAGCTTCAATAACAGAGATTACAAATTCATATGTTTAGAAAGCCAAAAGCATTGGGTCTCTATTCATAGATTGGGATTCAAAGGTAATGCAAAAGTGGAGTAATATTGTTCTACCATTTAAAGGAAGCTGGCATCAAAATCCAAGTCAAAAAATAGATAGAAGCAAAATAGCTTGGATTCCACCTATAGAAGGTTTCTTCAAGTTGAATTTTGATCGTGCATCACGTGGAAACCCAGGTATTTCAGGGGTGCGGGTTTTAATAAGATACCATAAAGGGTTAATAATGTCATCCAAGTCAGTAAAACTTCCAAGAGGAACTCATAGTATTGTGGAGGCACAAACATTACTTCATGGGTTGCAACTAGCATATGATATGAAAATTAAAGACCTGGAAATTGAAGGTGACTCACTAATCATTGTGAATGCATGTAAAGAAATTAAAAAAAAATGTTGGAAAATCAGATATCTATTGCAGCAAGTATGGAAGTTGTTGCCTAAGTTAAAAAATGTGCAAATTAAACATACTTATAGGGAAGGTAATCAAGTTGCAAACAAATTTGTAAATATTGGGTGTGAGCAAAATCAGAGTGTGCAGATAAATGGAAATAGTATGAAAAATATTTCTTAGGATTTGATTGAAATTATTAAAAGGGTAAGTGTTGGATTCTAAATAATGAAATGAAGTTATTTAAAAGCACTTTGGTTATTTAAGAATTTGCAAAGTTCTTTTACCATCAATATTATTTAAATGCAATGTGGCGGATTACATCAGCATAATGTGATGATTTAGAAGTTTCAGGTATTTGCAATATTGTCAAGGTGGATAGTATAAATTCTATCCTAGTGCAAAGGTACAAGGAGTACATATTGTATAATATCATATCCTTCTTTTCCCACATGGATATTTTGTTTCTCACTTGTAAATTGAGAAACATAGGAATTTGATCACACAATCAAATCTGTGTGGGTACTTATAGTTTGTCAGTTATATTGAAATCAACACGTATGATCCAAATAGGTGGCATCATCAATGGGAAGATCTGCAATTTTTGAAATATTTTTTAAGGTGTATTCTTTTTACTAACATGGTCTTTGTTTTGCAAGAATATATGCTCAAAAATTGAATGTGTCTTGAATCTTAATGAATAGGCCATAGCAAATGTGAGGTGTATGCCAAGTGGGCATAATACACAAATAAGAATGCCATTCCTTAGCATCTCAACCAATGAAATTCAAATCATCCTTGCTTCATTTTATGTGGGCTGCACAAGTCTACCTATGTGACAAAGCTATTGTCTGAGGCCAAATCTTTTCCAAAATTGAAACAATGCCAAAGCTAACATCTGTAATTATAAGTGTGCAATGAGCTAAATCAAATGACATAATTGTGATTTCATCCATTTCACATAGCATATGATGTAAACATATATTATGATTTTTTCTGACAACTATCGGTATTTTGTAACGTCAAAATGTGACAAAATGCCTATCAGGAAAATGAAGCTTTCAAGGTTATCTTTTCAGTGTTCGAGTGACAAGCTGGCCCACTCTTTTAGTCATGGGATTTAAGCATTTTAGTATAATCGAAATAGTTGAATCTTGAGGTGCAAGTAACAAGGTAAAGTGAAAATTTCCTATTGTCTTCACTTAAAAGTTGGTGTTTAGGCTTTCCAAAATCGTTTCCAAAATTCTCTTGGTATTTCAAATCAGAATTATTGCAAGAGTTTCAAGGATGTTTTCATGAAAGCTATCTTTGTTGGATGTGTTAGTTTCTACTTAATGAATATTCTATAAGTTAATGCTTTATTCTTTGTTTTTCAAAAGCCATATACCAATTTGTGTTTTTCGTCAAAAGCTATATAGCAGTTTGGGAAACTGTGTTGACATTTCTACATCTTGGGTCAACTATGAGTGCTTTCACCACTAGCATAGTTCTCGAAGGGAATTATTCATATTGTATTTGAGTTTTGAGTTCTTATTACTAGTGATCTGGGTGTATCTTCAATGCAATTTCTCCCAAGAAATCACAGAGCACCTTTTCAAGTGCAGCAGTGGGAATTGCCCTTCTCCAAAGGGCTAGATAGAGAACAATTGTTTTATGTTTTTAAAATAGATTGTATACCTATTTTGAAATGTGTGAAGGATATAATTGGAGATGACATATTATAGCCATCAGCACAGAGAATCATTTTTCCTTCCAATTTGGTATCAATATTTGTTTCAAATGTCATGGATTTGAACCTGAACTATCAGGATATGCAAAAGATAGCAAATGTAGTCATTAAAGAGGTTTTCTTGCAAGAAAATGCTCTACTCACAAGTATTCATAAGTGTGAATTTTAGCTTGGATAAGCGTACATTGGAAGTGTATTTCCTAGACATTGCTTGCATCATAAAGTGAGTTTCAGAAACATCTATATAGGTATCAAGTTGGAACTTGAACTTAACTCCTCAAGTTACCTATATAGGGAGTTGAACAGGTATCATGTTGAATTGGGTAATGACATGATAAGGAGCTTCAAAACCAAATATCATGTGATTTCATTCCTTCTTACACATCATTATCATCAAGCAACTTTACTCAGTCATCCAATCCCCCCACAACAAGGAGAGGTTGAAACTAAAGAGTCAAATGTAGCACCAGGGCCATCAAATGCTCAACCACTCATTCAAAGGTGTCAGCCAACCCTCCCAAACATGAACATTATTGCAAACTCTATAACATCTCCTCCACTGAATCAACTTATAAACAAAGAAGGGAAAGAAGACAACTTCTCAGTATAGAAGGCATGAAGTAAATTGTTAAAACATATTGGTCTTTGTAAAATTCAACTAATTTTGTTATTATGGACAGTTGACATCTCCATAATGTTCCATATTTAGCAAAAAAATTGTTGTAAAAAAGGAAGGGTCTATCAACAGAGGGTCTGTCAACTGTTGGCAACAGTTTGTTATTCTCAAAATGTATTAGTTGACATTTTGTATCTATCTATAAAGATGCTACATAGTAATATTGTAACCTTTATGATTACATAATATAAATAGTCAGCCTAAAAGCCTTTTATAAAAAAAAAGAGTTGAAATCAAGATTAAAATCATCAAGGCCTTCAACAAGGCTCTTATTTTTTATGGCTCTAAGACCCCTCTCACCAATGTGAATGAGTCATTGGTGCCACAAAATTGTCTTCTCCACAAGAAGCTTAGTTTCCAATGAATGAGCACCCTTAGGTAATTAAAATCCATGACTATCAAATGTAGCTACAAAAAAATTATTCTCTACATAATTTTATGGTGAGTATGAAGAATCCAAAGGTCTCTTATTTAGTGTATTAGGATAAATATTACACTGAACCATGCATGCATCCATCTTGTACAAGGGTAAACCCACAAAAGTGGTTTACAATTTGAGTGACGAAGGAAAAGTGGCAAAAAATGACCCCATACCAAAACTTTTGGTTTTTGGGGTTCGAATGAACCTATTGGTTCGAGCAAAGCAAAAAAGGGTTCGAATGAACCTTGGTTCGTACGAACCAATTAAATGCAAGGTGGACCCCATCTCACCAAAAAAATAATGAAAACTCCTTTTTGAAAGGGGGTTTGAATGAACCTTGGTTCACTAGAATCCCCCTGGTTCTAGCGAACCCCCCTTTTCCCACCTCCCTGCTCTCTGGCACAAAAAAAACCAGAATTTTTGTCCTTTGAAGCTCGGGTTGAGGATGAAAATGGAGGAGACTTCACGAACCCAACTAGAATCAGGTAATCCTCAAAACAAGCTATCCAACGAATATAATTTTAATATGTTTTGGTTTTATTATGTATTTGTTTTTTTATTTTTATTAAACATAAGTTTTCATCGAAAATGAAGGTCTCTGTTTTGTACATGTGGAAAAATAGCAAATTATCAAATTTGTTTTTTGAAAAATATGAGTGTACCAGATATTGAAGTCCTTGATCCAACAATTTTTTTTTTGAATTTCAATATATACAAAAAAAATTGTGCGTTATACAGTTGCACTATGTTTGAATGTAATTGGTTTGACTTCAAAACTCGATTAAAGAAAAAATATTCAATAAAAACTATCAAACCAAGTGGAAGCACTAGATATCGAAGTTACAAATCTAAATTCTAAAGAAGTAGAATTTTATCCTTCATGGAAAAAAAGTTATGCATTATATGGTGTGCGTCACTTTTTAAAAATGTTGTTTTTTGAAAAAAACCATTTTTTGTGGGAGATGGAAAAAAAGTGCAATATGATTCCAAAAATTTTGAAAAAAATATTTTTAGAATCTATAGACAAAATTTGACGAGACTCTAGTTTGAATCATCTTCAAATTCCTCACGGTTTAGCCGCTATAGGTGCCCGAATGTGAAGATTTAGTTAAAAAAAATTATTTCAGTGTCCAGTTTGGCCAAAAATTGTAAACCACTATTGTTGGATCACCCACAGGGTGTCAATCAAAACACCCTTAACCAACACCATAGCTCCTCTCATCTTGCATCCTCCACTCAAGAAAATAACTTGCACTCCTAAATCATTCAATTTACTCAAAGAAAGTAGGTTTTGTGCCAAACCTGGGATATACAAGACACCATCAATCCCCTTCACTCTTCCATCAAGGTATCTAAATTTAAATCTTCCATGACCAAGAATCTTTAGGTGAGAATCATCACTTAGGTACACCTTCCCACTATCATATTCTTCATACTTCAAGAACAAGCCTCTCTAAAAGGTCATGTGAAAAGCACTCGAGTCTATCAACCACACATCTTCTGATGCATGGGTTGAAAAGGCTAATACAAATTAATCTACATCATCTTGAGAGGAGTTATCATAGTCAAAACATGAGAAATGTTTCTTTCATTTCTTCTTCTTCTCTTGCCCTCTTTTTCTAAAATGACCAGATTTATCATAGTTCCAAGATTTTTCCTTGGACTTTCCAAGAGATGTAGATCTCCTTAGAGATTTTGATTTTGACTTCTTGTCCTTATTCTTCCTTTCTCCTTTGATCTTCCATGAACAACAAGGGCCTCCTTAGCCATCGTGAAATAATTTATTTGTATCTCTTTAGAAAATAGCATAGCAACCACTTCATCCATCTTGAAATTGGTGGTAGTACTTCCAATGGCCATTACCAGATGATCCCACGAGTCTAGAAAAGAACACAACAAATGTTGTAAAATATTCCTCAAGTTACTAGCTTGATATTCTATTTGCAGTGTTGTGTGTTTATTCCTTCATTAGCTTGACTTTTCATTTTCGATGGGATCTTATTCATATTCTCCTCGATGGACTGATAACACTTCTTATTTTGGCATTATGTATTTTTTCATTGGGATTTGTTCACTTAGGGGGAGCTTCTAAAATTTCCCCTCGACAGCCCAATACAAAGCATTGGCTCTTCATCGATGTGACCTAGTGTTGTCGATGAGACTCTGTCTTGAGTCTCCTCAATGGTCGGATGGAGCTATGAGCTTTGTGTGAAGGAATCCTATTAGAAGGACTAAAGAACATCATAGGGACCTTGGTTTAAGTCTCATCAATAGGCCGATGGACTATTGTGTGCACCACTCACCAACCCGTGGTGTCCTTGGTTGGATCCAGGTAGTTCCTTATGGGGAAGTGCAATTTGGTGTAAGAGGTAATGACATGGTAGTGGGGACTACATGGAGCATTATGATCTTCATCGAAGTGACATCCTTGAGTTGGTGGGAGACAATATATTTTCCCATCAATATCATGATATATATTGGACTATGTAACTTGCTAGCCCATGGGTGCCTTGGTGAGACCTAGCGGGTGCTTAGTAGGAGAGCACAGATAGGTTGATGTTGACAGAGGATGTTTGACTGGGTGATTTGGAAAATAATATGGATATCTATGTGACTTTGGGAGTTCAGGCAGAGCTTGCATGAAGTCCCATCGACAATTCGACATGTTTGGATAGTTAGATAGTTTGTGTATAGTTGCATATGGGATTCGAATCGAATCAACTCCTTGGATAAATGGAAAACATAGAATGAATATGAATACACATTGGAACGTTCTAAAAAAAGGTTGGAAGTACTATATAGTACAATTAGAGAGCGAGGTTGATCAAGGAAATGTAATGCTACTAAAGTTGATATTGTGAATTAACATCTGGAAGCACAAGTCCGTAACTTTGTATGTAAACATCATTTACTATAATACAAATTGACTTTTCTTGATGTGTGGGTTTTTCTCTTGTAAGGGTTTTCCCACGTAAATCTAGTGTTGATTTTGTGTGTTGTTTAAATTTTCTACTCTATTATTCTATTTAATGTCCTTCTTTAATGAATTGTAATTGAAAATTAAATGTACTTTCTACATTTCTCTTCTAAGAATCACATTAGGAAGGTGGTTCCACATTAAGCTTTCCTTAAAAGTGGTATTAGAGCCTATCCATGTGTTATCCTTATGGTTAGGATGGGTTTTTTGTGCTAATTTTGTATAGTGGGAGTCTTGCAGAGAAAACTAGTTTTCTTGATTGCAGATTTGAGATGGAAAGCACATCAAGAAGAGTAGAAATTTAAAAGTTAAATGGTGGAAATTTTGAGTTGTGGAAAATAAAAATGGAATATTTTCTTGTGGATAGAGATATTTGGATTGATGTTTTGGGATCAAAACCATTAGGAATGAAGTAAGAAGATTGGGACCTCACAGATAGAAAATCCAAAGGTTTGATAAGACTATGTTCTCCTGAACACCCATGAGGAGAAGAATGCAATTTCCTTGTAGAAGTAACTTGGTGACATTTATTAGGGGAGGTCCCTGGTGAATAAGTTATTCCCAAGGAAGAAGTATATTCCTTGAAGATGGAGGAAGGAGAATCTGTTGTAGAACATCTAAATTCATTTAACATGATTGTTGCTTAGTTAGCTTATATAGGTGTAAAGATTGATGACGAGGATCTCTATATGCTTCTATTGTGTTATTTTCTTGAAAAATGGGATTAGTTAGTAATGGCTATTGGGAGTACAACAACCACTTTCAAGATGGAAGATGTGGTTGCTTCGCTACTATCATAAGAAATGCGAAGGAAATCTTCTAAGATTTCCAAGGAGGCCCTTGTTGTTTGAGGTAGATCAAAGGAGAGAGGCAAGAAGAAAGACACGAAGTCTAAATTCAAGTCAGAGGGGAGATCAAAGTCTCCTAGTAAAAATTCCAAGGTGAAATGTTGGAATTGTGGGTAGACTAGACATATTCAGAAAGATTGTAAAGAGGAGAAAAATAAGAAAAGGAAGAACAAATCTTTTGATAATGATTCTTCTCACAGTGATGTAGATTCCTTCATGGCAGCCTTGGCAATTTAGGCATCAAATGATGTTTGGCTGATTGATTCAAGTGCATCTTTTCACATGACATCTCACAAAGATTGGTTCACAAAGTATGAAAAGTATGATGGTGGAAAGGTGTATCTTGCAAGTGATTCATACCTTGAAATTTTTGGTCATGGAAGATTTAGAATTCAATTTCCTAATGGAAGAATTAAAGGAATTAATGATGTAATGCGCATACCAGGTTTGGCTCATAATCTACTTTCTATAAGTAAGCTAAATGATGTTGGCATGCAAGTTTCTTTCTCGAATGGTGGTTGTAAAATGACTAGAGGATATATGGTGTTGGCCAAGGGTGCATGCATTGGCACTTTGTAGAAGTTGGATGCACATGTTGTTTAATGTTACAGTGTCTCTACAAATTCAAGAAAAGCTACTCATGTAGGGAAGGAGAACGTTGTTCCTCTAGGTGAAAATTCCTTGGAGGTGAAACTCCCAATAGAAAATACAATTTTGTGGCATCAAAGGCTCGACGACATTGGTGAAAAAGGCTTAAAATCCTTGAAAAATAAAAGCCTGGTTGAAGGGCTTGATGATTTTAACCTTGAATTTGAATTATGTGAACATTGCATTTATGGAAAGCAACACTATGTTTCTTTCTACTCTACTCCTCATAAATCTTTTGGGATACTGGATTATGTTCACTCTCATGTATTTGGTCCAGTGAATGTTCCTTTGTTATTGAAATAAAAATATTGTGTTTCATTTATAGATGATTATTTGAGGACATTTGTGTATTTCCTAAGAAGTAAAACTAAAGTTTCCAGTCAATTTAAGGAATTTAAAACCTTGGTGGAAAATCATACTGGAAAAAAAATGCTTGAGGACGGATAATGGTGGTGAATTTTGTTATGTGTATTTTGAAAGGTATTGCAAAGACCATGGAATTAAAAGGCATAAAACTACACCTTACACTCCACAATAGAATGGAGTTGTTGAAAGGTTGAATAGAACGTTGATGGAAAGGGTGAGAAGTATGTTGAGTGGTGCTGGTCTGGAACAAAAAATTTGGGCCGAGGTTGTGGCTACAACATGTTATGTGGTAAATAGATCTCCCACTTCAACGCTCATGGACAAGACACCTTTGGAAGCATGGTCTGGTAAGAATCCGTCTTTGAGACATCTTTGTGTCTTTGGATGTGAGGCATATGCATATGTGCCTAGTGAAAAAAGGTCTAAGTTGGAGAACAAGGTTGTTAAATGTATATTCATTGGCTATGGCATTGGTGTGAAAGGATTCAATATTTGGAATCCTATTATTGAGAAGGTATTGTATAGCAGAAGTGTAATCTTTTGTGAGTTGAAACATTCTATAGTGGATCTACAGTTAGAAATGAAAGAAGATAAGAAGAAGGATGTGGTTGAAATCCCTCTTACTCCATAGAAGGAAGACCTATGGATTCCTCATGTACCTAAAAGTGAGGAGAGCTCTAGTAGCTCTGAGAATTCTAAACAAGAAGATGAACTCAACCTTAGCTTGTGAGGAGGTCTACACATGAGAAGCGACAAGCCAACAAGTTTGGATATTTTATGTTGGATTCTAGTTGTACTTATGCTTTGATTACTAACACTGATGATCCTAGGATTGTTAGAGAGGCCATTGATATGTTTGATTTAGATTCTTGGTTGGAAGCCATGAATGAGGAAATGACATCATTGAAGAAAAATGAAACTTGGGATCTAGTGCCCTTGCCCGAAGGTCGAAAGCCTATTGGTTGTAAATGGGTATTTAAAAAGAAAATCAGTCTGGATGGTAGTGTTGAGCAACATAAATCAAAGTTGGTTGTGAAAGGGTATTCCCAAGTGGAAAGAATTGATTATAGAGAAATATTTTCTCCTGTAGCTAAGTTGGCATCTATCATATTTCTATTGTCACTTACAACAACATATGACTTAGAGATTGAGCAGATGGATGTGAAGACAAAATTTCTTCATGGAGATTTGGAAGAAGAAATTTGTGTCCCAGTTAAAGCACTTCATTGAAAAAGGTAAGGAAAATATAGTTTGCAGGTTGAAGAAATCTCTATATGGTTTAAAACAATTGCCTAGAATGTGGTACCAAAAGTTTGACACATGTGTGTTGTCATTGGGATTTGTGAGATCAAAATATGATCAATGTGTATATTTCAAAACTAAAAATGGTCAATTGCTTATTATTTTCATGTATGTGGATGATATATTATTCATAGGGAATAGTAAGGTTATGATTTCTTAATTAAAATATTAGTTGTCAACATAGTTTGAAATGAGAGATTTAGGTGAATATAGGTAGATTATGGGGATGGAAATTAGAAGGGATAGGAGAGTTAGAAAAATTTGGCTCAGCTAGAGTAAGTCTATTAATGTTGTCCTTGAGAGATTTAGTATGATAGATTGCAAGCAGTTAGTTGCTCCAATGTTGCAGGGAATGAAACTCTCTGTTGAAGATTGTCCAAAATCTCCTACTGAGATGGATGACATGACTAGGGTTTCTTATGCAAGTGCAGTTGGCAGCTTAATGTATGTAATGGTTTGTACTAGGCCAAACATTTCCCAAGCAGTGGGAGCACTTAGTCGGTTTATGGCTAATCTAGGAAGGTCGCATTGGGATGCTGTGAAACGATTTTTTAGATATTTGAAGGGTACTTATTAGTATGCTTTATGTTATCATGGTAAATCAGTTGGGTCACAAAGATCTGTTAGCATTCATGTATATGTGGATTCTAATTGGGAAAGGGACATTAATAGTAGAAGATCCACTAGTGGATGTATTTTCACGTTATTTGATGGTGCAGTTAGTTGGATGAGAGAGTGGTAGGCTGTAGTCACTTTATCTACTGTTGAGGCTAAGTACATGGTAACAACTCATTCCTGCAAGGAAGCTATTTGGCTCAGACATTTGTGTTTTGATATTGGGTTTAATGCATGGTAGATTACTATTTGTTGTGATAATCAAAGTGTTATTTGTTTAGTGAAAAATCCCACTTTCCATGCCAGGATGAAGCATATTGATGTTTAGTATCATTTCGTTCATGATATGGTAGATGATGGGAAGGTTAATCTGGAAAAAGTGGATACTCTAGAAAATGTTGTTGATGCATTGACTAAGCTTGTGAGCGTAGATAAGTACAGATGGTGTGCCAATTCGATGGGCCTTGGGGCCTATGAAATTTAGTAACTTTAATCATTGGAAGGAGCCAATAAGTTCTCATCAAGTAGGAGCATGTTGGAAAATGTGCCTCAAATTACTGGCTTGATATTCTATTTGTAGTGTTGTGTGTTTATTCCTTCATCGACCTAACTGTTCATTTTCGGTGGGATCTTATTCATAGTCTCCTTAATGGACCAATAACACTTCTTGTTTTGGCATTATGTATTCTGTTGGTGGGATTTGTTCACTTTGGGGGGAGCTTCTAAGTTGTCCCCTCAATAGCCCAATACAAATCATTGAATCTTCATCAGTGTGACCTAGTGTTGTCAACGAGACTCTATCTTGAGTCTCCTCGATGGTCTGTTGGAGTTGTAAGCTTTGTGTGAATGACTCCTATAAAAAGGAATAAATAAAATTGTAGGGACCTTGGTTTAATTCTCATTGATGGGCTGATGGACTATTGTGTGTGCCACCCAACCCATGGTGTATGTCGTAGGACCCAGGAAATTCCTTGTGGGGAAGTGGAATTTGGTGTAAGCAGTAATAACATGGTAGTGGGGTCTTCATAGAGAATTATGATCTTCATTGAAGTGACATCCTTGTGTCGGTGGGAGATGATATATTGTCCCATCAATATGGCAATATATACTAGACTATGTAACTTGCTAGCCTGTGGGTGCCTTGCTGGGACCTGGTCAATGCTAAGAGGGAGAGTGTGGATTGGATGATGTCAGTAGAGGATGTTTGACTAGGTGATTTGGAAAACAATGTGGATATCGATGTGATTTTGGGAGTTCAGGGAGAGCTTGAATGAAGTCCCATCTATAGTTTGACATGTTTAGACAGTTAGATAGTTTGTGTAAAGTTGCATATGGGATTCAAATAGAACCAACTCCTTGGTTGAATGGAAAACATAGAATGAATGTGAATACACATTGGAACATTCTGAAAAAAGGTTGGAAGTACTATACATTTGATTGGAGAACAAGGTTGATCAAGGAAATGTAATGTTGTTGAAGTTGATATTGTGAATTAACATCTAAAAGCACAAGTTTGTAACTCTGTATGTAAAAATCATTTACTATAATATAAAGTGACTTTGCTTGGCATGTGGGTTTTTCTCCCATAAGGGTTTTCCCACACAAATATGGTGTTCATTTGTGTGTTTAAATTTTCTACTTTTTTATTCTGTTTAATGTGAATCTTTAATGAATTGTAGTTGAAAATTAAATTTACTTTCTACATTTCTCTTCTAAGAATCAACATTAGGAAGGTGATTTTGCACTAAGCTTTCCTTACAAAAAAAGCATGCATCGATCTTGGTCTTCAATGTTATCTCCAATAGAACCTAGTTGAGCTATCAACATGTTGAATGCATTCAAGTGATTTTCTATGGATCCTCCATTTTCCATCTTTGGAGAATGCAATTTCTTTCTCAAGAATAATTTTTTTACTAGGGATTTAGCCTAATCAATGTTTCCAAGTTTCTTCTATAAAGAAGAACCAATTTTCTCTTCATGAACATTCAAGAGAATGGAATCAGCCAAGTAGATTCTTATTAGACCCTTGGCTTTCTAATCCATCAGATCCCAATCTGTTTGGGTTATAGTACTAGTTGGTTTTGTGTTGGATATTGTAGCCCACATATCTTTTTCTACAAGCATATCCTCCATTTTTAACTTCCACAACTCAAATTTTTTATTTTTAAACTTCTCCATTTTGATTATTTCATATTTTCTTTCCATATTTTTCTTGCAACAAGATCATGAAACATTCTTTTGCAAAAATCCCACTAAAACAAAGATCAACTCAAAAAACCTACAAACCCAACAAAGGAATCAAGGCTAACCAGGCTCTAATACCAAGTGAAAGGAAGCCATGTGAGTGGAAGTATCTTCCTACACTAATATAAGTATAGGAGAGTTGAAAAAGTTTCCTTATATCACCTTATATAGCTACAGATATAGAAAGATGCACATTCAAAATTTAAACAACATAAAGGAAAATGCAAACCATAACATAGTGTTTATGTGGGAAATCCCTTTTGGTAAAAATCCACACTCCAAAATACATAGCTCAATTTGTATTATCAATAACACTAATAGTTATAATACAATCTCAAGAGAAATGCTCAGGATTCTCACTACGATAGAATTATGGAGCAATTTTAGTAGCATAATGATATCTCAACAATCTTCAACCTATCATATTGAAAATGCACCATGGTGTCAATTATTTATAGCCTTTCAACATGAAGAGAAAGTGGAAAAACTTTCCATAACCAAAATACACACCTATGTGAACATGAGTTCATTATGACATGTTGTCATAATAAGAACTCATAACTAAGGAAATCTTCCATTTCTCAACCCTGTATCCTTGAAATTAGCCACCATTGTACATGCAATGAGCCTGCATGCATGCAAATTCCTTGCATGTGTAGGCGCCCTCATCACATGGATCCCACCTATCATAGTTAACTGGCAATCTGTTATACATGACTCTTCCACCATCATAATTAGTCATAAATTGACATAGCAAGTTGTCATAGCCCATTACATAGAAACTTATGACAAATTCCACCAAGTTAGGCACAAATCTAGGTCCTCCAAAGTGGACACCTACCTCCATAAATATATCCTAAAAATCTTACATGTCACCTTTAATGTAGGATTCCACATCACCGATGGGTCCCACAAAGTGACTACATATTTGGTAGGAAAATAAATATTATAGAATACATGAATACAACAAATGAAAAAAATTATACTCTATAACTCTAAGTTTGAGACACCCTAATCCCAAAAATACCATGGTGAACATGTGATCACTAATTTTGTAGAAGTATTTATTTCCTTATGTGTGGGATAGAGAATGGAAAATGAAGGGTTTTGTACTTAGACTTATTCAAATTACACACTTCTCTCCATTTTTGTATCATGGAGACAAGTAGAAATATTTTTTGTCAATGCAACTTTGTACCATGGGTATTTTTAAGTCCATAATTTTTCATAATTTATATGGGAGACTCTAGAGAGGGACTCCTTCCTCTTCTATTCAATTTCCATACTAATACTAAACTATAAATAATCTAATAAATGCATAACAAAAGATATCCCTATCTCTTTCTTATCTTATACTCCTTCTAACCCTTATCTAGTAAATGTGAATTAGACATATACACCAATTTTTCTCTTGATTTTTCTCCTCACTACATCAACAAAATCGAAAGGAACTTTTTTTCACCTTAGTGGTTACCTTCTTCAACTAATTTTCTACTTACTTCTCAATGTATATGTAGACACTAAAATAACTTCTCTTATTATTGTATTATTTATTCACATTATCATCCACTATTAATTATTTATTATCATTAATTATCCACTATCACATTATCAAATTAGTAACTTCCTCATTGATTTTTCATTTAATGAATTAATAAATTTATTATTATCTTCTCACAAATTCAAAATATAAGTTTTCCTTTTTAATTGTAACTAACTAATTTATCTTTCAAAGTAACTCCACAATTGATGGAGTTAAGTCTCCATCATTGATCAAATATACATTGTTTGTCTAATCTTGTAAAACCCTATAAGTTCATCATTATAATCAATAATATTCTTGAAAAATTAGTCCATCATTTTCATTACTCAAAAATCATTAATTTTATGTTTTAGAGTTGGGCATTCACAATATTCAATTCTTGAGAAAATTGCCTCAATACACTCAATCTAAGGTGTTAATTTAAGTATATTATGTAACTAGACTAGTACTATAATTGTGGTATATTATGTAATTACTTATTATATATAATACAATATCGACTTTGACCTTTTTCTTAAAAAAGGTGTAAATTTAAGTTTGAAAATAGGACTTTAAATTTATAATTTCAATACTAATTTTATGTTTTAAAATTTTATTGCATACAATCTGTATACCTAAATATGAAATCCATAGACCTTATTCTCTTGCATCATTCTAAATATTCACAAGTATTTTTTTTCCCCTTGGTGCACACATAGTCTCTCATGCACTTAAGAACCCAACCTTCCAAAGGCACTATAAAACTCTTAGATTTTGAGGTGATAAAAATGACCATTTAAGCCTAAAAGTGTATGAATGTATAAATAATTCATTTCCCTTCAAATACAACCTATATTTATTGTTACACTTAGAATAAACATCTATCATATGTAAGTAGGAACTACTAAAAATTATATCATGGGTTTATAATGGCACAATATAAAATAAAACTTTATCCTTATACTCTAAAATTAGGTTAAATACCAAGTTTAAATAATTAAATAGTATTGAAGATATCATATTGGGTTGATAATATGATTCAAATAGATAATTCATCTTCTTATATTTTATGAGGACTCTTTCTTGACACAATTGGATAAGATCCTCTTCATCATGATGGATTTCATGTGCCTTCAAAAATCCCTTATTGAGTGTACAACAATAAATGTTCCTTTCTTCATCCAAGGATTCTAAGTCTCTATGAATTTCTTTGCCCTTATCCATGATGAAAACAATGCTATATTTTTTCTTCCTCCTCTAAGAAGGCATTAAGTTAGGATGTAGCTACTAACATTTCTCCTCCAAGTGACTATCATTCACATTGAGAGCAATAGAAATTTCTCTTGGAATTTTAGTTATGATTTGACATGGAATTATAACTATTCTTGTCTTTTTCCTCTAATTTCTTCTTACCACCTTGTTGTTATCCACAACCTTTTCTATAATTATAAGAGGCCACCCACTTTTTATCTAACTCTATGTAATGTCCTTATACACATGACTCATAGATATTCTTAGGTTTGGTCATAAGAACTATACTTTGTAGATGGTCTACTAAACTCCAACATAGTCAATTAAAAAATCACACTACACTATGTCCTTCCCAAGTTGAACCACTCATTTCTAGAACTTGATATTATAATATTGCATACCTTTCTTTTTCTCTTGCTTCAAATGATGCCACTACATCACCTAATTTTATTCATGGAAAACCAAGTAGAATTGATTTTGAAGAAACTCCCTAAAATCTTCTCACTTGGACATTGGTGCTACTTTTTGAATCTCAAAGAGTAAGCATAACTCTCATACCATGTGATCATGCATAGAAAAATTCAACCATGTAAATGAAATATATTGATTCATATTTATCTTGTGAAATATAAAATATACCTTCATCTGTGAGAGCCTTTGATCATCTTCCCTTCACATTTTCACCACTATAGAGATAAATTATTTTTTCTCTTCAACTTTAAATAATATTCTATGTGATGACTCTTCTTGTACATGTTTCTCTTCTTTGTCTCCTCTTATTTTAAATGATCTTTTAGAATCATGCTCTCAAACCTATCAATATTCCCTTCAACATGGTTGATCCTTGAAACATCTACTTCCAACCTCATAAAATGTGCATTTCTATCACCCTCTAACATATTCATTTCCATACTCTTCTTAACCAACTTCTTGACTCAATTTTAGGTTAAAACAATAAAATTCATTTTCCACTTGACTTCATAGATGAAATAAAGTTGCACAAATAAAATTATATTTGCCAATGGAAATTACTAATTTTATACCACTTGATCCATAAATAGGGTGGTTATGCCACACTCTACCCATTTAGAAATGAATTTAATTTATTTTCAATACCTAAAATGAAGGAAAACTACCAATCAATCTCATTCAAAATGGATGCACTAACATATTCATTATGTATTATTGACTTGAATGGAGAAATTAGACATTAAAAATATAAAAAAAAATTAAAAAAATGTGTAAATATAGAAAAATGTATTTAATCTAGAGAAAACTCACTCTAGATCAGAAACTCCAATCTAGGAAAAAAATACTTTCTATTCCACTATATAGAAATGAGGTATAAAACTTATGATCAAAATGGTCTTAAAATGATCCAAATGTAATAACAAAGCTCACAAATATGTTAATGAACACTTCCCTACTGTATTAGACTTGTATACATATCCTATTGTAAGGAAAAATACCTATATACACCTTCTATTATCCTATGATTTTTCTGAATTAGATATTCAATATAGAAAATACAACCACATTACTAATGTTCCCTAAATTAGTGTTACACCATGTTGTTTATTTACCAAATATTATTACCTTTATGAGTAAATATGTTTTTAATACATGATTATGTCTTGATGAATTTCAATGGATGAATGGAATGTATGAATATGCATTATGATGAAATTACTTTTTAAAGCTTTAATGATGCTTATGTTATATAATGAATGTGATTTATATGTTATAAGTTAACTACAAACATGTTGCTCTAAGTTGGATACAAGAAAGTTTTGAACCCTCCAGTGGGGGGAGGGAGAGTATTACCTAGGAGAGGAGGTTGGTATGAGAACCATTAGTATATCTATATGAGTAGACACACACACTCACTTGCATAGGTTAGAGGAACCTTGTCAAGTCAACCTGAGTTTTGTATTGGTAAGTGTTAAACCTAAGTTGATAGCTTTTTGTTTGATCTAGGAAAGTTAGGTTTGGTTGTCTTTAATCCTCCTTGATCGTTTAGTCAATTTGAGTTAGAGTATTAAAACTCTTGTGATTAGCTTATGTTATATATTTTGTATCTAAATATATGTATGGATACGTATATATAGAATATATATATGTGTGTGTATGTGTGTGGTGGCACATATATATGTATGTGTGTAGGTATGAGCATACGTAGATAGTAATATCTATGTATAGCCATATGTAGATACATAACACATATGTGAACATTCACATGGATATATATATATACTGTATATATAAATATTAATATATATAATTAAGTAACCATTATATATATTAATATATGTATATTAAAGTGATTGTTATATACATATATTATTGTTATAGAAATATACATGTGGTAGCCATAATAATGGAAAATATGTCATACAAATATGGAAGTAAATGGTAGTTTATAAAGGTAGCTTTATATGGCTAATGAATCACCAACTTAGATGCCTCGTACAAAATTTTTAGAAACATCATTGAAGCTGAGTTTATTGCTCAATTTATAGCTATTAAAATAGTCATGCAGGGTGGTGTTTGACTGAGTAAAACACATGAGTATTGGTTATCATTTCAGCCCATGACTTGGGTGATAGAATGGGAGATGGAGTTTTCTTTTGATTGGGACTCAATGTGAGAGTTAGTAGACTATTTCTATAACAATAAAACCATTAACAAATATAGATGTTGTGCCCAACCAGGCCATGACATAAAGAGCATGAAGTCAATTTTATTTTGAAGTATTATTAACTAAACTTGCATTGTGTCAATATTGCAAGGTTTGATTGAGTGGTGGCAGTATGGGAGTTCTTTGAGCATTCTCTTAGCAATAGATTTTTATCCATTTTCATTATAAAAGGAGAGTAGTTGCTCATCATTTGGGTTGTTCATTAGTACATTCATTTTGATATTCTAAGAAAAATATTATTCAAGAGATTAGTGAGGAAACCATAGAGTATTCATTATTTTGGTAGGAGATAGTAGTTTTGAGAGCAAGAGTAATTAGAAATATGTATTCCAATTTGTCATAAGAGTGAGGAAAAGTTGTTATATTTGGTTGTGCATTTCTTGGTAGTTGTAGTTATCATTTTAAAAGCAAGGGAGAGAAGCAAAAGTAGAGTGGAGAGATGAGAATTAAGGAGGCAACAGTTGTAGGATGAGCCATTGAGCAGATTTGAAGCAAGGAATAGCAAGAATTCAAATTGATCTATTTTAATCTAGTCATAATTAAAATATATCTTTCTCTTCCTTATTTTAATTATGAATCTAAGCTTTACTATTTTTAAAATTTTCTTATGCTATCATTGTGTGCAAATTATTGCTATTATAAAGTATGCTAGTGCAAGTACAAATATCTAGAATATCTATGCATAAAGCTAAATTAGAAATACAAGAGATAAGTTGGATTGGGGAATTAGAAGAGCATGATAAGTAGTTATCTTGAATTACATTGCTTGATTAACATAACAAAGGAAGTTAAGTAGGGTAATATGATATTATCCCAATAATACAACATTTTATTTATATTGTTTGAATAAGTTTATAATGTTTCTCAACAAGAGGTTTTGAAATCATATTGGAAGTATTTTGGTCTCTATTGTCCATTGAATGATATTATCTTATATATATATTGTTGAATGAACAAGACAACTAAGAGGGGGGTGAATCAGTTGTATCTTATCAAAACACCAAAACCCTCATTAACATTCAGATCCATAAGAATTCATTAAACCCTTAATCTGTTATGATGAATTAGCATGGAAAACAAATAATAAAAAATTAAAAAACTCAACACCATCCATAAGACAACTCTAGATTTACGTGAAAAAACCCAAGAAGGGAAAAACCACGATGAGGATTAGCTTACAATATAAGTAATTACAAAATCAGTACAAAGATCACTACCAAAATAGGACATGCTATCTAGAAAGGATCACAACCAAAATAGGACACACTATCTAGAAAGGCTCACAAACAAGGCTCACTGATGAAGTACAAAAAGAAGATAGAGAAGAAATGTTAAACAAAGAACACAATCTCAACGCAACAAAAGATCCACCACAAT